>OV839566.1:79322682-79451647 GCA_929447395.1 Epistrophe grossulariae
TGAAGATCAGACAATTAGAACAGAAGTTATGAATTATTTAATCCATCAATATCATTTGGATTTTCTGATTTTGATAAAATAACGGGTAATCTGCCACTGGTCGGTGGTGGTTGGCAATGAACAAATGAGGTAATTTCGAATAAATTTAATCGATTTTTTGATTGAATTAAAATTAAAATTGTGATATCAAATTAATTGTTATCATATTGCCATGCGGACTAAAGAAAAATGAAACTCATGCGTGCATGTACTGATGAGTAATAAGCTTATATGTAAAACTACTTTTATAATCCCGTTAGTGGTAAAAAAATGAAATAAAATTAAAATAAAATTTTAATCAATAGATTCTATAAGCTGTGAAAATTTCAACCTTCTATGACAATTAATTAAAACGATATTGTCAGATAACCGTAAAAAAGGTTTTTTTTAATTTTTTTAAATTTTTTATACTTGAATAACTTTTTTGAATGGTATTTAAGAAATCCAATTTTCACCAAAATCATGTAAATCCATAATCTCTGTAAGATCGTAAAATTTCATATTTCTATCTACCCGCATTAAAAAGATAAAAAATAAAAAGTGTGAAAAAAACGTAAAAAAAAAAATTAGTGTTTTTGAAAAATTGCGTGCGTCAAAAATACGACTTGAATAAAAATTTTGTATTACATGCCATATTTTTTTTTTTCATCTCCTTTTCAAAATAGTGAGTATAATAAAAATCAGTGAACCCCCTGATTTAATATAATTTATTTGTGAAACATCGATTTTTGACATTTTGCGTTTTAAACGTTGGTAAGTGTTAAAATATTTTTTTGTAATTTTTTTAACTCCCACCCAACAAGGAGGGGTATGGGGGAGAGTGGTATCGACGAACAGCTGCATCGCCGTGCCGCCGAGGGATAGGGAATAAAGGAAGGGTAGGGTGAGGGGATAGAGGAGCGACCTTTGGTTTCAGGACTCATCTGGAGATTAAATCTCGAGAATCTTTGACCTTACTCAGCTTCTACAACTCGACAAGTTCGACGTTCGGGTAGAAGAAACTTAAGGGTAGGTCTAGTTCAGAAGCAAACTCAGAACTCATGTAAATGCATTTGAATGTATTAGTTAAAGAATATGCGGTTCTCTTCTTAGCAAATTATTTTAACTTTATCTCTTATGCTATTCTTTTCTCAGCACAGAGAGACATATAGACCATATGCTATGCAATTCACAGCAGACAGAGTTGCACAAGCGCACACAAGGATTATATTTATGTGCAGAAAAAACCTACTGTGACTGACCGACGACGACGACGCGATGGTGGCGGCGGCGACGGCATTTTGCCCATGAAATTTTGTGTATAGTTTTTTTTTCTTACTATCGTTGTTTTGTCTTTTGGATATATGAGAAATGAGAATATGTATTAGGTATATGAACTGGCGAATAAGGTGGCAATATATTGCTATTGGTTGCGGTTTGGTGGCGGTGGATTTTTTTATTTTTTGCATGAACATTATTATGTAGGTATAAACTGCAGAGTATAGGTATATCGAGATGTTAGTATACATGCAAAAAGGTATAGGTATATTATTTGTTCGTCATGATCTAATTGAAAAAGGAAAAAAATGTTCTTTATTAGTTATTACGTAAAATGTAAGTTTTGTTTTGAAATTTTTTCAAAGAACCGGTCACTGGGCGACTCATTCATACGGTTGTAATGTAGGTTGGGCTATAATTATGAAAAATGTACATGACATTTTCGAAGTTTTCTCATTTATTTTTCATTATTTTTTTAGAACGTTTTAATGTATGAAATGGATGATAGATATATATGTTTTATATATCAAAATAAGCGCTTACTTGTTTTTAAGCGAATAAAAGTCATTTGATTAAAATCCGTTATTCTAGTAAAAAGAAATGAGCATTTTAATGAAGCAAACACTGTCGCAAAAAGCATGTTATAAATAAATTAATTTCAAAATTTATTTAATATCTTAATTTTTGTTGGACTTAGAACTTTAAGATGTTCAACAAATATTTAGACAATATATTAATAAATAATATGTAATAAATTTTTGTTCTCTATTTTGAATATAACATATTATTTAAAAATATTTAATCAATCAAAGTGGGTGTAATAAAACATTTTTTTTTACATTTTTTCATAATTTTCATGGAAATTTAAAAATTTTTTTTACATACATTTAATGTGTGTCTTAATGACAGTATATTAAGACCTTAATTTAAAATTCCGTTAAGTATTTTAGGAGTTATTAATTAATTAATGATGTCATGTGGGATGATTTTTTTGGATTAAAATCGATTTTTATGGTGAAAAATCATTTAAATCCCCCTCCCGCCGCACTTGTTGAATTTACCCCTATAACACTATTAACTTTTTTATAGATAAGGGTTGGGGCTACCATATTGTAGAACATAATTTTTTGAAATTCGTAAAATTTTCATCAACTTTTGCATTTTTAATACAGAAAATTGAATTGATGACCTCTTTACCATCCCTTTTCGTATAGAACGCTTCCCCCCTCCGCAATAATTTTTATATTGCCAATGGCAATATATTGCTATTGGTTGCGGTTTGGTGGCGGTGGATTTTTTTATTTTTTGCATGAACATTATTATGTAGGTATAAACTGCAGAGTATAGGTATATCGAGATGTTAGTATACATGCAAAAAGGTATAGGTATATTATTTGTTCGTCATGATCTAATTGAAAAAGGAAAAAAATGTTCTTTATTAGTTATTACGTAAAATGTAAGTTTTGTTTTGAAATTTTTTCAAAGAACCGGTCACTGGGCGACTCATTCATACGGTTGTAATGTAGGTTGGGCTATAATTATGAAAAATGTACATGACATTTTCGAAGTTTTCTCATTTATTTTTCATTATTTTTTAGAACGTTTTAATGTATGAAATGGATGATAGATATATATGTTTTATATATCAAAATAAGCGCTTACTTGTTTTTAAGCGAATAAAAGTCATTTGATTAAAATCCGTTATTCTAGTAAAAAGAAATGAGCATTTTAATGAAGCAAACACTGTCGCAAAAAGCATGTTATAAATAAATTAATTTCAAAATTTATTTAATATCTTAATTTTTGTTGGACTTAGAACTTTAAGATGTTCAACAAATATTTAGACAATATATTAATAAATAATATGTAATAAATTTTTTTTCTCTATTTTGAATATAACATATTATTTAAAAATATTTAATCAATCAAAGTGTTTACACCTAATTGATTCAATTTGTTTTTACATTTATTTCATAATTTTCATGGAAATTTAAAATTTTTTTTGCATACATTTAATGTGTGTCTTAATGACAGTATATTAAGACCTTAATTTAAAATTCCGTTAAGTATTTTAGGAGTTATTAATTAATTAATGATGTCATGTGGGATGATTTTTTGGATTAAAATCGATTTTTATGGTGAAAAATCATTTAAATCCCCCTCCCGCCGCACTTGTTGAATTTACCCCTATAACACTATTAATTTTCTTATAGATAAGGGTTGGGGCTACAATATTGTAGAACATAATTTTTTGAAATTCGTAAAATTTTCATCAACTTTTGCATTTTTAATACAGAAAATTGAATTGATGACCTCTTTACCATCCCTTTTCGTATAGAACGCTTCCCCCCTCCGCAATAATTTTTATATTGCCAATGGCAATATATTGCTATTGGTTGCGGTTTGGTGGCGGTGGATTTTTTTATTTTTTGCATGAACATTATTATGTAGGTATAAACTGCAGAGTATAGGTATATCGAGATGTTAGTATACATGCAAAAAGGTATAGGTATATTATTTGTTCGTCATGATCTAATTGAAAAAGGAAAAAAATGTTCTTTATTAGTTATTACGTAAAATGTAAGTTTTGTTTTGAAATTTTTTCAAAGAACCGGTCACTGGGCGACTCATTCATACGGTTGTAATGTAGGTTGGGCTATAATTATGAAAAATGTACATGACATTTTCGAAGTTTTCTCATTTATTTTTCATTATTTTTTTAGAACGTTTTAATGTATGAAATGGATGATAGATATATATGTTTTATATATCAAAATAAGCGCTTACTTGTTTTTAAGCGAATAAAAGTCATTTGATTAAAATCCGTTATTCTAGTAAAAAGAAATGAGCATTTTAATGAAGCAAACACTGTCGCAAAAAGCATGTTATAAATAAATTAATTTCAAAATTTATTTAATATCTTAATTTTTGTTGGACTTAGAACTTTAAGATGTTCAACAAATATTTAGACAATATATTAATAAATAATATGTAATAAATTTTTGTTCTCTATTTTGAATATAACATATTATTTAAAAATATTTAATCAATCAAAGTGGGTGTAATAAAACATTTTTTTTTACATTTTTTCATAATTTTCATGGAAATTTAAAAATTTTTTTTACATACATTTAATGTGTGTCTTAATGACAGTATATTAAGACCTTAATTTAAAATTCCGTTAAGTATTTTAGGAGTTATTAATTAATTAATGATGTCATGTGGGATGATTTTTTTGGATTAAAATCGATTTTTATGGTGAAAAATCATTTAAATCCCCCTCCCGCCGCACTTGTTGAATTTACCCCTATAACACTATTAACTTTTTTATAGATAAGGGTTGGGGCTACCATATTGTAGAACATAATTTTTTGAAATTCGTAAAATTTTCATCAACTTTTGCATTTTTAATACAGAAAATTGAATTGATGACCTCTTTACCATCCCTTTTCGTATAGAACGCTTCCCCCCTCCGCAATAATTTTTATATTGCCAATGGCAATATATTGCTATTGGTTGCGGTTTGGTGGCGGTGGATTTTTTTATTTTTTGCATGAACATTATTATGTAGGTATAAACTGCAGAGTATAGGTATATCGAGATGTTAGTATACATGCAAAAAGGTATAGGTATATTATTTGTTCGTCATGATCTAATTGAAAAAGGAAAAAAATGTTCTTTATTAGTTATTACGTAAAATGTAAGTTTTGTTTTGATATTTTTTCAAAGAACCGGTCACTGGGCGACTCATTCATACGGTTGTAATGTAGGTTGGGCTATAATTATGAAAAATGTACATGACATTTTCGAAGTTTTCTCATTTATTTTTCAAGAAAATTATTTAAGATTTTCTTATGAAATTTTTCTTTTACAACGTTTTAATGTATGAAATGGATGATAGATATATATGTTTTATATATCAAAATAAGCGCTTACTTGTTTTTAAGCGAATAAAAGTCATTTGATTAAAATCCGTTATTCTAGTAAAAAGAAATGAGCATTTTAATGAAGCAAACACTGTCGCAAAAAGCATGTTATAAATAAATTAATTTCAAAATTTATTTAATATCTTAATTTTTGTTGGACTTAGAACTTTAAGATGTTCAACAAATATTTAGACAATATATTAATAAATAATATATAATACATTTTTTTTCTCTATTTTGAATATAACATATTATTTAAAAATTTTTAATCAATCAAAGTGGGTGTAATAAAACATTTGTTTTTACATTTTTTCATAATTTTCATGGAAATTTAAAAATTTTTTTTACATACATTTAATGTGTGTCTTAATGACAGTATATTAAGACCTTAATTTAAAATTCCGTTAAGTATTTTAGGAGTTATTAATTAATTAATGATGTCATGTGGGATGATTTTTTGGATTAAAATCGATTTTTATGGTGAAAAATCATTTAAATCCCCCTCCCGCCGCACTTGTTGAATTTACCCCTATAACACTATTAATTTTCTTATAGATAAGGGTTGGGGCTACCATATTGTAGAACATAATTTTTTGAAATTCGTAAAATTTTCATCAACTTTTGCATTTTTAATACAGAAAATTGAATTGATGACCTCTTTACCATCCCTTTTCGTATAGAACGCTTCCCCCCCCCCCCCATACAGAATTATAGCTTAACATTTACTGATTATTTTAATATCTACATCTTGAAGATCAGACAATTAGAACAGAAGTTATGAATTATTTAATCCATCAATATCATTTGGATTTTCTGATTTTGATAAAATAACGGGTAATCTGCCACTGGTCGGTGGTGGTTGGCAATGAACAAATGAGGTAATTTCGAATAAATTTAATCGATTTTTTGATTGAATTAAAATTAAAATTGTGATATCAAATTAATTTTTATCATATTGCCATGCGGACTAAAGAAAAATGAAACTCATGCGTGCATGTACTGATGAGTAATAAGCTTATATGTAAAACTACTTTTATAATCCCGTTAGTGGTAAAAAAATGAAATAAAATTAAAATAAAATTTTAATCAATAGATTCTATAAGCTGTGAAAATTTCAACCTTCTATGACAATTAATTAAAACGATATTGTCAGATAACCGTAAAAAAGGTTTTTTTTAATTTTTTTTAATTTTTTATACTTGAATAACTTTTTTGAATGGTATTTAAGAAATTCAATTTTCACCAAAATCATGTAAATCCATAATCTCTGTAAGATCGTAAAATTTCATATTTCTATCTACCCGCATTAAAAAGATAAAAAATAAAAAGTGTGAAAAAAACGTAAAAAAAAAAATTAGTGTTTTTGAAAAATTGCGTGCGTCAAAAATACGATTTGAATAAAAATTTTGTATTACATGCCTAATTTTTTTTTTTCATCTCCTTTTCAAAATAGTGAGTATAATAAAAATCAGTGAACCCCCTGATTTAATATAATTTATTTGTGAAACATCGATTTTTGACATTTTGCGTTTTAAACGTTGGTAAGTGTTAAAATAATTTTTTGTAATTTTTTTAACTCCCTCCCAACAAGGAGGGGTATGGGGGAGAGTGGTATCGACGAACAGCTGCATCGCCGTGCCGCCGAGGGATAGGGAATATAGGAAGGGTAGGGTGAGGGGATAGAGGAGCGACCTTTGGTTTCAGGACTCATCTGGAGATTAAATCTCGAGAATCTTTGACCTTACTCAGCTTCTACAACTCGACAAGTTCGACGCTCGGGTAGAAGAAACTTAAGGGTAGGTCTAGTTCAGAAGCAAACTCAGAACTCATGTAAATGCATTTGAATGTATTAGTTAAAGAATATGCGATTCTCTTCTTAGCAAATTATTTTAACTTTATCTCTTATGCTATTCTTTTCTCAGCACAGAGAGACATATAGACCACATGCTATGCAATTCACAGCAGACAGAGTTGCACAAGCGCACACAAGGATTATATTTATGTGCAGAAAAAACCTACTGTGACTGACCGACGACGACGACGCGATGGTGGCGGCGGCGACGGCATTTTGCCCATGAAATTTTGTGTATAGTTTTTTTTTCTTACTATCGTTGTTTTGTCTTTTGGATATATGAGAAATGAGAATATGTATTAGGTATATGAACTGGCGAATAAGGTGGCAATATATTGCTATTGGTTGCGGTTTGGTGGCGGTGGATTTTTTTATTTTTTGCATGAACATTATTATGTAGGTATAAACTGCAGAGTATAGGTATATCGAGATGTTAGTATACATGCAAAAAGGTATAGGTATATTATTTGTTCGTCATGATCTAATTGAAAAAGGAAAAAAATGTTCTTTATTAGTTATTACGTAAAACGTAAGTTTTGTTTTGAAATTTTTTCAAAGAACCGGTCACTGGGCGACTCATTCATACGGTTGTAATGTAGGTTGGGCTATAATTATGAAAAATGTACATGACATTTTCGAAGTTTTCTCATTTATTTTTCATTATTTTTTTAGAACGTTTTAATGTATGAAATGGATGATAGATATATATGTTTTATATACCAAAATAAGCGCTTACTTGTTTTTAAGCGAATAAAAGTCATTTGATTAAAATCCGTTATTCTAGTAAAAAGAAATGAGCATTTTAATGAAGCAAACACTGTCGCAAAAAGCATGTTATAAATAAATTAATTTCAAAATTTATTTAATATCTTAATTTTTGTTGGACTTAGAACTTTAAGATGTTCAACAAATATTTAGACAATACATTAATAAATAATATGTAATAAATTTTTGTTCTCTATTTTGAATATAACATATTATTTAAAAATATTTAATCAATCAAAGTGTTTACACCTAATTAATTCAATTTGTTTTTACATTTATTTCATAATTTTCATGGAAATTTAAAATTTTTTTTGCATACATTTAATGTGTGTCTTAATGACAGTATATTAAGACCTTAATTTAAAATTCCGTTAAGTATTTTAGGAGTTATTAATTAATTAATGATGTCATGTGGGATGATTTTTTGGATTAAAATCGATTTTTATGGTGAAAAATCATTTAAATCCCCCTCCCGCCGCACTTGTTGAATTTACCCCTATAACACTATTAATTTTCTTATAGATAAGGGTTGGGGCTACAATATTGTAGAACATAATTTTTTGAAATTCGTAAAATTTTCATCAACTTTTGCATTTTTAATACAGAAAATTGAATTGATGACCTCTTTACCATCCCTTTTCGTATAAAACGCTTCCCCCCCCCCCACCATACAGAATTATAGCTTAATATTTACTGATTATTTTAATATCTACATCTTGAAGATCAGACAATTAGAACAGAAGTTATGAATTATTTAATCCATCAATATCATTTGGATTTTCTGATTTTGATAAAATAACGGGTAATCTGCCACTGGTCGGTGGTGGTTGGCAATGAACAAATGAGGTAATTTCGAATAAATTTAATCGATTTTTTGATTGAATTAAAATTAAAATTGTGATATCAAATTAATTGTTATCATATTGCCATGCGGACTAAAGAAAAATGAAACTCATGCGTGCATGTACTGATGAGTAATAAGCTTATATGTAAAACTACTTTTATAATCCCGTTAGTGGTAAAAAAATGAAATAAAATTAAAATAAAATTTTAATCAATAGATTCTATAAGCTGTGAAAATTTCAACCTTCTATGACAATTAATTAAAACGATATTGTCAGATAACCGTAAAAAAGGTTTTTTTTAATTTTTTTAAATTTTTTATACTTGAATAACTTTTTTGAATGGTATTTAAGAAATCCAATTTTCACCAAAATCATGTAAATCGATAATCTCTGTAAGATCGTAAAATTTCATATTTCTATCTACCCGCATTAAAAAGATAAAAAATAAAAAGTGTGAAAAAAACGTAAAAAAAAAAATTAGTGTTTTTGAAAAATTGCGTGCGTCAAAAATACGATTTGAATAAAAATTTTGTATTACATGCCTAATTTTTTTTTTTCATCTCCTTTTCAAAATAGTGAGTATAATAAAAATCAGTGAACCCCCTGATTTAATATAATTTATTTGTGAAACATCGATTTTTGACATTTTGCGTTTTAAACGTTGGTAAGTGTTAAAATAATTTTTTGTAATTTTTTTAACTCCCTCCCAACAAGGAGGGGTATGGGGGAGAGTGGTATCGACGAACAGCTGCATCGCCGTGCCGCCGAGGGATAGGGAATATAGGAAGGGTAGGGTGAGGGGATAGAGGAGCGACCTTTGGTTTCAGGACTCATCTGGAGATTAAATCTCGAGAATCTTTGACCTTACTCAGCTTCTACAACTCGACAAGTTCGACGCTCGGGTAGAAGAAACTTAAGGGTAGGTCTAGTTCAGAAGCAAACTCAGAACTCATGTAAATGCATTTGAATGTATTAGTTAAAGAATATGCGATTCTCTTCTTAGCAAATTATTTTAACTTTATCTCTTATGCTATTCTTTTCTCAGCACAGAGAGACATATAGACCACATGCTATGCAATTCACAGCAGACAGAGTTGCACAAGCGCACACAAGGATTATATTTATGTGCAGAAAAAACCTACTGTGACTGACCGACGACGACGACGCGATGGTGGCGGCGGCGACGGCATTTTGCCCATGAAATTTTGTGTATAGTTTTTTTTTCTTACTATCGTTGTTTTGTCTTTTGGATATATGAGAAATGAGAATATGTATTAGGTATATGAACTGGCGAATAAGGTGGCAATATATTGCTATTGGTTGCGGTTTGGTGGCGGTGGATTTTTTTATTTTTTGCATGAACATTATTATGTAGGTATAAACTGCAGAGTATAGGTATATCGAGATGTTAGTATACATGCAAAAAGGTATAGGTATATTATTTGTTCGTCATGATCTAATTGAAAAAGGAAAAAAATGTTCTTTATTAGTTATTACGTAAAACGTAAGTTTTGTTTTGAAATTTTTTCAAAGAACCGGTCACTGGGCGACTCATTCATACGGTTGTAATGTAGGTTGGGCTATAATTATGAAAAATGTACATGACATTTTCGAAGTTTTCTCATTTATTTTTCATTATTTTTTTAGAACGTTTTAATGTATGAAATGGATGATAGATATATATGTTTTATATACCAAAATAAGCGCTTACTTGTTTTTAAGCGAATAAAAGTCATTTGATTAAAATCCGTTATTCTAGTAAAAAGAAATGAGCATTTTAATGAAGCAAACACTGTCGCAAAAAGCATGTTATAAATAAATTAATTTCAAAATTTATTTAATATCTTAATTTTTGTTGGACTTAGAACTTTAAGATGTTCAACAAATATTTAGACAATATATTAATAAATAATATGTAATAAATTTTTTTTCTCTATTTTGAATATAACATATTATTTAAAAATATTTAATCAATCAAAGTGTTTACACCTAATTAATTCAATTTGTTTTTACATTTATTTCATAATTTTCATGGAAATTTAAAATTTTTTTTGCATACATTTAATGTGTGTCTTAATGACAGTATATTAAGACCTTAATTTAAAATTCCGTTAAGTATTTTAGGAGTTATTAATTAATTAATGATGTCATGTGGGATGATTTTTTGGATTAAAATCGATTTTTATGGTGAAAAATCATTTAAATCCCCCTCCCGCCGCACTTGTTGAATTTACCCCTATAACACTATTAATTTTCTTATAGATAAGGGTTGGGGCTACAATATTGTAGAACATAATTTTTTGAAATTCGTAAAATTTTCATCAACTTTTGCATTTTTAATACAGAAAATTGAATTGATGACCTCTTTACCATCCCTTTTCGTATAAAACGCTTCCCCCCCACCACCATACAGAATTATAGCTTAATATTTAGTGATTATTTTAATATCTACATCTTGAAGATCAGACAATTAGAACAGAAGTTATGAATTATTTAATCCATCAATATCATTTGGATTTTCTGATTTTGATAAAATAACGGGTAATCTGCCACTGGTCGGTGGTGGTTGGCAATGAACAAATGAGGTAATTTCGAATAAATTTAATCGATTTTTTGATTGAATTAAAATTAAAATTGTGATATCAAATTAATTGTTATCATATTGCCATGCGGACTAAAGAAAAATGAAACTCATGCGTGCATGTACTGATGAGTAATAAGCTTATATGTAAAACTACTTTTATAATCCCGTTAGTGGTAAAAAAATGAAATAAAATTAAAATAAAATTTTAATCAATAGATTCTATAAGCTGTGAAAATTTCAACCTTCTATGACAATTAATTAAAACGATATTGTCAGATAACCGTAAAAAAGGTTTTTTTTAATTTTTTTAAATTTTTTATACTTGAATAACTTTTTTGAATGGTATTTAAGAAATCCAATTTTCACCAAAATCATGTAAATCGATAATCTCTGTAAGATCGTAAAATTTCATATTTCTATCTACCCGCATTAAAAAGATAAAAAATAAAAAGTGTGAAAAAAACGTAAAAAAAAAAATTAGTGTTTTTGAAAAATTGCGTGCGTCAAAAATACGATTTGAATAAAAATTTTGTATTACATGCCTAATTTTTTTTTTTCATCTCCTTTTCAAAATAGTGAGTATAATAAAAATCAGTGAACCCCCTGATTTAATATAATTTATTTGTGAAACATCGATTTTTGACATTTTGCGTTTTAAACGTTGGTAAGTGTTAAAATAATTTTTTGTAATTTTTTTAACTCCCTCCCAACAAGGAGGGGTATGGGGGAGAGTGGTATCGACGAACAGCTGCATCGCCGTGCCGCCGAGGGATAGGGAATATAGGAAGGGTAGGGTGAGGGGATAGAGGAGCGACCTTTGGTTTCAGGACTCATCTGGAGATTAAATCTCGAGAATCTTTGACCTTACTCAGCTTCTACAACTCGACAAGTTCGACGCTCGGGTAGAAGAAACTTAAGGGTAGGTCTAGTTCAGAAGCAAACTCAGAACTCATGTAAATGCATTTGAATGTATTAGTTAAAGAATATGCGATTCTCTTCTTAGCAAATTATTTTAACTTTATCTCTTATGCTATTCTTTTCTCAGCACAGAGAGACATATAGACCACATGCTATGCAATTCACAGCAGACAGAGTTGCACAAGCGCACACAAGGATTATATTTATGTGCAGAAAAAACCTACTGTGACTGACCGACGACGACGACGCGATGGTGGCGGCGGCGACGGCATTTTGCCCATGAAATTTTGTGTATAGTTTTTTTTTCTTACTATCGTTGTTTTGTCTTTTGGATATATGAGAAATGAGAATATGTATTAGGTATATGAACTGGCGAATAAGGTGGCAATATATTGCTATTGGTTGCGGTTTGGTGGCGGTGGATTTTTTTATTTTTTGCATTAACATTATTATGTAGGTATAAACTGCAGAGTATAGGTATATCGAGATGTTAGTATACATGCAAAAAGGTATAGGTATATTATTTGTTCGTCATGATCTAATTGAAAAAGGAAAAAAATGTTCTTTATTAGTTATTACGTAAAATGTAAGTTTTGTTTTGAAATTTTTTCAAAGAACCGGTCACTGGGCGACTCATTCATACGGTTGTAATGTAGGTTGGGCTATAATTATGAAAAATGTACATGACATTTTCGAAGTTTTCTCATTTATTTTTCATTATTTTTTTAGAACGTTTTAATGTATGAAATGGATGATAGATATATATGTTTTATATACCAAAATAAGCGCTTACTTGTTTTTAAGCGAATAAAAGTCATTTGATTAAAATCCGTTATTCTAGTAAAAAGAAATGAGCATTTTAATGAAGCAAACACTGTCGCAAAAAGCATGTTATAAATAAATTAATTTCAAAATTTATTTAATATCTTAATTTTTGTTGGACTTAGAACTTTAAGATGTTCAACAAATATTTAGACAATATATTAATAAATAATATGTAATAAATTTTTGTTCTCTATTTTGAATATAACATATTATTTAAAAATATTTAATCAATCAAAGTGTTTACACCTAATTAATTCAATTTGTTTTTACATTTATTTCATAATTTTCATGGAAATTTAAAATTTTTTTGCATACATTTAATGTGTGCCTTAATGACAGTATATTAAGACCTTAATTTAAAATTCCGTTAAGTATTTTAGGAGTTATTAATTAATTAATGATGTGATGTGGGATGATTTTTTGGATTAAAATCGATTTTTATGATGAAAAATCATTTAAATCCCCCTCCCGCCGCACTTGTTGAATTTACCCCTATAACACTATTAATTTTCTTATAGATAAGGGTTGGGGCTACAATATTGTAGAACATAATTTTTTGAAATTCGTAAAATTTTCATCAACTTTTGCATTTTTAATACAGAAAATTGAATTGATGACCTCTTTACCATCCCTTTTCGTATAGAACGCTTCCCCCCCCCCCCCCACCATACAGAATTATAGCTTAATATTTACTGATTATTTTAATATCTACATCTTGAAGATCAGACAATTAGAACAGAAGTTATGAATTATTTAATCCATCAATATCATTTGGATTTTCTGATTTTGATAAAATAACGGGTAATCTGCCACTGGTCGGTGGTGGTTGGCAATGAACAAATGAGGTAATTTCGAATAAATTTAATCGATTTTTTGATTGAATTAAAATTAAAATTGTGATATCAAATTAATTGTTATCATATTGCCATGCGGACTAAAGAAAAATGAAACTCATGCGTGCATGTACTGATGAGTAATAAGCTTATATGTAAAACTACTTTTATAATCCCGTTAGTGGTAAAAAAATGAAATAAAATTAAAATAAAATTTTAATCAATAGATTCTATAAGCTGTGAAAATTTCAACCTTCTATGACAATTAATTAAAACGATATTGTCAGATAACCGTAAAAAAGGTTTTTTTTTAATTTTTTTAAATTTTTTATACTTGAATAACTTTTTTGAATGGTATTTAAGAAATCCAATTTTCACCAAAATCATGTAAATCCATAATCTCTGTAAGATCGTAAAATTTCATATTTCTATCTACCCGCATTAAAAAGATAAAAAATAAAAAGTGTGAAAAAAACGTAAAAAAAAAAATTAGTGTTTTTGAAAAATTGCGTGCGTCAAAAATACGATTTGAATAAAAATTTTGTATTACATGCCTAATTTTTTTTTTTCATCTCCTTTTCAAAATAGTGAGTATAATAAAAATCAGTGAACCCCCTGATTTAATATAATTTATTTGTGAAACATCGATTTTTGACATTTTGCGTTTTAAACGTTGGTAAGTGTTAAAATAATTTTTTGTAATTTTTTTAACTCCCTCCCAACAAGGAGGGGTATGGGGGAGAGTGGTATCGACGAACAGCTGCATCGCCGTGCCGCCGAGGGATAGGGAATATAGGAAGGGTAGGGTGAGGGGATAGAGGAGCGACCTTTGGTTTCAGGACTCATCTGGAGATTAAATCTCGAGAATCTTTGACCTTACTCAGCTTCTACAACTCGACAAGTTCGACGCTCGGGTAGAAGAAACTTAAGGGTAGGTCTAGTTCAGAAGCAAACTCAGAACTCATGTAAATGCATTTGAATGTATTAGTTAAAGAATATGCGATTCTCTTCTTAGCAAATTATTTTAACTTTATCTCTTATGCTATTCTTTTCTCAGCACAGAGAGACATATAGACCACATGCTATGCAATTCACAGCAGACAGAGTTGCACAAGCGCACACAAGGATTATATTTATGTGCAGAAAAAACCTACTGTGACTGACCGACGACGACGACGCGATGGTGGCGGCGGCGACGGCATTTTGCCCATGAAATTTTGTGTATAGTTTTTTTTTCTTACTATCGTTGTTTTGTCTTTTGGATATATGAGAAATGAGAATATGTATTAGGTATATGAACTGGCGAATAAGGTGGCAATATATTGCTATTGGTTGCGGTTTGGTGGCGGTGGATTTTTTTATTTTTTGCATGAACATTATTATGTAGGTATAAACTGCAGAGTATAGGTATATCGAGATGTTAGTATACATGCAAAAAGGTATAGGTATATTATTTGTTCGTCATGATCTAATTGAAAAAGGAAAAAAATGTTCTTTATTAGTTATTACGTAAAATGTAAGTTTTGTTTTGAAATTTTTTCAAAGAACCGGTCACTGGGCGACTCATTCATACGGTTGTAATGTAGGTTGGGCTATAATTATGAAAAATGTACATGACATTTTCGAAGTTTTCTCATTTATTTTTCATTATTTTTTTAGAACGTTTTAATGTATGAAATGGATGATAGATATATATGTTTTATATACCAAAATAAGCGCTTACTTGTTTTTAAGCGAATAAAAGTCATTTGATTAAAATCCGTTATTCTAGTAAAAAGAAATGAGCATTTTAATGAAGCAAACACTGTCGCAAAAAGCATGTTATAAATAAATTAATTTCAAAATTTATTTAATATCTTAATTTTTGTTGGACTTAGAACTTTAAGATGTTCAACAAATATTTAGACAATATATTAATAAATAATATGTAATAAATTTTTGTTCTCTATTTTGAATATAACATATTATTTAAAAATATTTAATCAATCAAAGTGTTTACACCTAATTAATTCAATTTGTTTTTACATTTATTTCATAATTTTCATGGAAATTTAAAATTTTTTTGCATACATTTAATGTGTGTCTTAATGACAGTATATTAAGACCTTAATTTAAAATTCCGTTAAGTATTTTAGGAGTTATTAATTAATTAATGATGTCATGTGGGATGATTTTTTGGATTAAAATCGATTTTTATGGTGAAAAATCATTTAAATCCCCCTCCCGCCGCACTTGTTGAATTTACCCCTATAACACTATTAATTTTCTTATAGATAAGGGTTGGGGCTACAATATTGTAGAACATAATTTTTTGAAATTCGTAAAATTTTCATCAACTTTTGCATTTTTAATACAGAAAATTGAATTGATGACCTCTTTACCATCCCTTTTCGTATAGAACGCTTCCCCCCCCCCCCACCATACAGAATTATAGCTTAATATTTACTGATTATTTTAATATCTACATCTTGAAGATCAGACAATTAGAACAGAAGTTATGAATTATTTAATCCATCAATATCATTTGGATTTTCTGATTTTGATAAAATAACGGGTAATCTGCCACTGGTCGGTGGTGGTTGGCAATGAACAAATGAGGTAATTTCGAATAAATTTAATCGATTTTTTGATTGAATTAAAATTAAAATTGTGATATCAAATTAATTGTTATCATATTGCCATGCGGACTAAAGAAAAATGAAACTCATGCGTGCATGTACTGATGAGTAATAAGCTTATATGTAAAACTACTTTTATAATCCCGTTAGTGGTAAAAAAATGAAATAAAATTAAAATAAAATTTTAATCAATAGATTCTATAAGCTGTGAAAATTTCAACCTTCTATGACAATTAATTAAAACGATATTGTCAGATAACCGTAAAAAAGGTTTTTTTTAATTTTTTTAAATTTTTTATACTTGAATAACTTTTTTGAATGGTATTTAAGAAATCCAATTTTCACCAAAATCATGTAAATCCATAATCTCTGTAAGATCGTAAAATTTCATATTTCTATCTACCCGCATTAAAAAGATAAAAAATAAAAAGTGTGAAAAAAACGTAAAAAAAAATTAGTGTTTTTGAAAAATTGCGTGCGTCAAAAATACGATTTGAATAAAAATTTTGTATTACATGCCTAATTTTTTTTTTTTCATCTCCTTTTCAAAATAGTGAGTATAATAAAAATCAGTGAACCCCCTGATTTAATATAATTTATTTGTGAAACATCGATTTTTGACATTTTGCGTTTTAAACGTTGGTAAGTGTTAAAATAATTTTTTGTAATTTTTTTAACTCCCTCCCAACAAGGAGGGGTATGGGGGAGAGTGGTATCGACGAACAGCTGCATCGCCGTGCCGCCGAGGGATAGGGAATATAGGAAGGGTAGGGTGAGGGGATAGAGGAGCGACCTTTGGTTTCAGGACTCATCTGGAGATTAAATCTCGAGAATCTTTGACCTTACTCAGCTTCTACAACTCGACAAGTTCGACGCTCGGGTAGAAGAAACTTAAGGGTAGGTCTAGTTCAGAAGCAAACTCAGAACTCATGTAAATGCATTTGAATGTATTAGTTAAAGAATATGCGATTCTCTTCTTAGCAAATTATTTTAACTTTATCTCTTATGCTATTCTTTTCTCAGCACAGAGAGACATATAGACCACATGCTATGCAATTCACAGCAGACAGAGTTGCACAAGCGCACACAAGGATTATATTTATGTGCAGAAAAAACCTACTGTGACTGACCGACGACGACGACGCGATGGTGGCGGCGGCGACGGCATTTTGCCCATGAAATTTTGTGTATAGTTTTTTTTTCTTACTATCGTTGTTTTGTCTTTTGGATATATGAGAAATGAGAATATGTATTAGGTATATGAACTGGCGAATAAGGTGGCAATATATTGCTATTGGTTGCGGTTTGGTGGCGGTGGATTTTTTTATTTTTTGCATGAACATTATTATGTAGGTATAAACTGCAGAGTATAGGTATATCGAGATGTTAGTATACATGCAAAAAGGTATAGGTATATTATTTGTTCGTCATGATCTAATTGAAAAAGGAAAAAAATGTTCTTTATTAGTTATTACGTAAAATGTAAGTTTTGTTTTGAAATTTTTTCAAAGAACCGGTCACTGGGCGACTCATTCATACGGTTGTAATGTAGGTTGGGCTATAATTATGAAAAATGTACATGACATTTTCGAAGTTTTCTCATTTATTTTTCATTATTTTTTTAGAACGTTTTAATGTATGAAATGGATGATAGATATATATGTTTTATATATCAAAATAAGCGCTTACTTGTTTTTAAGCGAATAAAAGTCATTTGATTAAAATCCGTTATTCTAGTAAAAAGAAATGAGCATTTTAATGAAGCAAACACTGTCGCAAAAAGCATGTTATAAATAAATTAATTTCAAAATTTATTTAATATCTTAATTTTTGTTGGACTTAGAACTTTAAGATGTTCAACAAATATTTAGACAATATATTAATAAATAATATGTAATAAATTTTTTTTCTCTATTTTGAATATAACATATTATTTAAAAATATTTAATCAATCAAAGTGTTTACACCTAATTAATTCAATTTGTTTTTACATTTATTTCATAATTTTCATGGAAATTTAAAATTTTTTTTGCATACATTTAATGTGTGTCTTAATGACAGTATATTAAGACCTTAATTTAAAATTCCGTTAAGTATTTTAGGAGTTATTAATTAATTAATGATGTCATGTGGGATGATTTTTTGGATTAAAATCGATTTTTATGGTGAAAAATCATTTAAATCCCCCTCCCGCCGCACTTGTTGAATTTACCCCTATAACACTATTAATTTTCTTATAGATAAGGGTTGGGGCTACAATATTGTAGAACATAATTTTTTGAAATTCGTAAAATTTTCATCAACTTTTGCATTTTTAATACAGAAAATTGAATTGATGACCTCTTTACCATCCCTTTTCGTATAGAACGCTTCCCCCCCCCCCCCCACCATACAGAATTATAGCTTAATATTTACTGATTATTTTAATATCTACATCTTGAAGATCAGACAATTAGAACAGAAGTTATGAATTATTTAATCCATCAATATCATTTGGATTTTCTGATTTTGATAAAATAACGGGTAATCTGCCACTGGTCGGTGGTGGTTGGCAATGAACAAATGAGGTAATTTCGAATAAATTTAATCGATTTTTTGATTGAATTAAAATTAAAATTGTGATATCAAATTAATTGTTATCATATTGCCATGCGGACTAAAGAAAAATGAAACTCATGCGTGCACGTACTGATGAGTAATAAGCTTATATGTAAAACTACTTTTATAATCCCGTTAGTGGTAAAAAAATGAAATAAAATTAAAATAAAATTTTAATCAATAGATTCTATAAGCTGTGAAAATTTCAACCTTCTATGACACTTAATTAAAACGATATTGTCAGATAACCGTAAAAAAGGTTTTTTTTAATTTTTTTAAATTTTTTATACTTGAATAACTTTTTTGAATGGTATTTAAGAAATTCAATTTTCACCAAAATCATGTAAATCCATAATCTCTGTAAGATCGTAAAATTTCATATTTCTATCTACCCGCATTAAAAAGATAAAAAATAAAAAGTGTGAAAAAAACGTAAAAAAAAAATTAGTGTTTTTGAAAAATTGCGTGCGTCAAAAATACGATTTGAATAAAAATTTTGTATTACATGCCTAATTTTTTTTTTTCATCTCCTTTTCAAAATAGTGAGTATAATAAAAATCAGTGAACCCCCTGATTTAATATAATTTATTTGTGAAACATCGATTTTTGACATTTTGCGTTTTAAACGTTGGTAAGTGTTAAAATAATTTTTTGTAATTTTTTTAACTCCCTCCCAACAAGGAGGGGTATGGGGGAGAGTGGTATCGACGAACAGCTGCATCGCCGTGCCGCCGAGGGATAGGGAATATAGGAAGGGTAGGGTGAGGGGATAGAGGAGCGACCTTTGGTTTCAGGACTCATCTGGAGATTAAATCTCGAGAATCTTTGACCTTACTCAGCTTCTACAACTCGACAAGTTCGACGCTCGGGTAGAAGAAACTTAAGGGTAGGTCTAGTTCAGAAGCAAACTCAGAACTCATGTAAATGCATTTGAATGTATTAGTTAAAGAATATGCGATTCTCTTCTTAGCAAATTATTTTAACTTTATCTCTTATGCTATTCTTTTCTCAGCACAGAGAGACATATAGACCACATGCTATGCAATTCACAGCAGACAGAGTTGCACAAGCGCACACAAGGATTATATTTATGTGCAGAAAAAACCTACTGTGACTGACCGACGACGACGACGCGATGGTGGCGGCGGCGACGGCATTTTGCCCATGAAATTTTGTGTATAGTTTTTTTTTCTTACTATCGTTGTTTTGTCTTTTGGATATATGAGAAATGAGAATATGTATTAGGTATATGAACTGGCGAATAAGGTGGCAATATATTGCTATTGGTTGCGGTTTGGTGGCGGTGGATTTTTTTATTTTTTGCATGAACATTATTATGTAGGTATAAACTGCAGAGTATAGGTATATCGAGATGTTAGTATACATGCAAAAAGGTATAGGTATATTATTTGTTCGTCATGATCTAATTGAAAAAGGAAAAAAATGTTCTTTATTAGTTATTACGTAAAATGTAAGTTTTGTTTTGAAATTTTTTCAAAGAACCGGTCACTGGGCGACTCATTCATACGGTTGTAATGTAGGTTGGGCTATAATTATGAAAAATGTACATGACATTTTCGAAGTTTTCTCATTTATTTTTCATTATTTTTTTAGAACGTTTTAATGTATGAAATGGATGATAGATATATATGTTTTATATATCAAAATAAGCGCTTACTTGTTTTTAAGCGAATAAAAGTCATTTGATTAAAATCCGTTATTCTAGTAAAAAGAAATGAGCATTTTAATGAAGCAAACACTGTCGCAAAAAGCATGTTATAAATAAATTAATTTCAAAATTTATTTAATATCTTAATTTTTGTTGGACTTAGAACTTTAAGATGTTCAACAAATATTTAGACAATATATTAATAAATAATATGTAATACATTTTTTTTCTCTATTTTGAATATAACATATTATTTAAAAATATTTAATCAATCAAAGTGTTTACACCTAATTAATTCAATTTGTTTTTACATTTATTTCATAATTTTCATGGAAATTTAAAATTTTTTTTGCATACATTTAATGTGTGTCTTAATGACAGTATATTAAGACCTTAATTTAAAATTCCGTTAAGTATTTTAGGAGTTATTAATTAATTAATGATGTCATGTGGGATGATTTTTTGGATTAAAATCGATTTTTATGGTGAAAAATCATTTAAATCCCCCTCCCGCCGCACTTGTTGAATTTACCCCTATAACACTATTAATTTTCTTATAGATAAGGGTTGGGGCTACAATATTGTAGAACATAATTTTTTGAAATTCGTAAAATTTTCATCAACTTTTGCATTTTTAATACAGAAAATTGAATTGATGACCTCTTTACCATCCCTTTTCGTATAGAACGCTTCCCCCCCACCCCCCCACCATACAGAATTATAGCTTAATATTTACTGATTATTTTAATATATACATCTTGAAGATCAGACAATTAGAACAGAAGTTATGAATTATTTAATCCATCAATATCATTTGGATTTTCTGATTTTGATAAAATAACGGGTAATCTGCCACTGGTCGGTGGTGGTTGGCAATGAACAAATGAGGTAATTTCGAATAAATTTAATCGATTTTTTGATTGAATTAAAATTAAAATTGTGATATCAAATTAATTATTATCATATTGCCATGCGGACTAAAGAAAAATGAAACTCATGCGTGCATGTACTGATGAGTAATAAGCTTATATGTAAAACTACTTTTATAATCCCGTTAGTGGTAAAAAAATGAAATAAAATTAAAATAAAATTTTAATCAATAGATTCTATAAGCTGTGAAAATTTCAACCTTCTGTGACACTTAATTAAAACGATATTGTCAGATAACCGTAAAAAAGGTTTTTTTTAATTTTTTTAAATTTTTTATACTTGAATAACTTTTTTGAATGGTATTTAAGAAATTCAATTTTCACCAAAATCATGTAAATCCATAATCTCTGTAAGATCGTAAAATTTCATATTTCTATCTACCCGCATTAAAAAGATAAAAAATAAAAAGTGTGAAAAAAACGTAAAAAAAAAATTAGTGTTTTTGAAAAATTGCGTGCGTCAAAAATACGATTTGAATAAAAATTTTGTATTACATGCCTAATTTTTTTTTTCATCTCCTTTTCAAAATAGTGAGTATAATAAAAATCAGTGAACCCCCTGATTTAATATAATTTATTTGTGAAACATCGATTTTTGACATTTTGCGTTTTAAACGTTGGTAAGTGTTAAAATAATTTTTTGTAATTTTTTTAACTCCCTCCCAACAAGGAGGGGTATGGGGGAGAGTGGTATCGACGAACAGCTGCATCGCCGTGCCGTCGAGGGATAGGGAATATAGGAAGGGTAGGGTGAGGGGATAGAGGAGCGACCTTTGGTTTCAGGACTCATCTGGAGATTAAATCTCGAGAATCTTTGACCTTACTCAGCTTCTACAACTCGACAAGTTCGACGCTCGGGTAGAAGAAACTTAAGGGTAGGTCTAGTTCAGAAGCAAACTCAGAACTCATGTAAATGCATTTGAATGTATTAGTTAAAGAATATGCGATTCTCTTCTTAGCAAATTATTTTAACTTTATCTCTTATGCTATTCTTTTCTCAGCACAGAGAGACATATAGACCACATGCTATGCAATTCACAGCAGACAGAGTTGCACAAGCGCACACAAGGATTATATTTATGTGCAGAAAAAACCTACTGTGACTGACCGACGACGACGACGCGATGGTGGCGGCGGCGACGGCATTTTGCCCATGAAATTTTGTGTATAGTTTTTTTTTCTTACTATCGTTGTTTTGTCTTTTGGATATATGAGAAATGAGAATATGTATTAGGTATATGAACTGGCGAATAAGGTGGCAATATATTGCTATTGGTTGCGGTTTGGTGGCGGTGGATTTTTTTATTTTTTGCATGAACATTATTATGTAGGTATAAACTGCAGAGTATAGGTATATCGAGATGTTAGTATACATGCAAAAAGGTATAGGTATATTATTTGTTCGTCATGATCTAATTGAAAAAGGAAAAAAATGTTCTTTATTAGTTATTACGTAAAATGTAAGTTTTGTTTTGAAATTTTTTCAAAGAACCGGTCACTGGGCGACTCATTCATACGGTTGTAATGTAGGTTGGGCTATAATTATGAAAAATGTACATGACATTTTCGAAGTTTTCACATTTATTTTTCATTATTTTTTTAGAACGTTTTAATGTATGAAATGGATGATAGATATATATGTTTTATATATCAAAATAAGCGCTTACTTGTTTTTAAGCGAATAAAAGTCATTTGATTAAAATCCGTTATTCTAGTAAAAAGAAATGAGCATTTTAATGAAGCAAACACTGTCGCAAAAAGCATGTTATAAATAAATTAATTTAAAAATTTATTTAATATCTTAATTTTTGTTGGACTTAGAACTTTAAGATGTTCAACAAATATTTAGACAATATATTAATAAATAATATGTAATAAATTTTTGTTCTCTATTTTGAATATAACATATTATTTAAAAATTTTTAATCAATCAAAGTGGGTGTAAAAAAACATTAATTCAATTATTTTTTACATTTATTTCATAATTTTCATGGAAATTTAAAATTTTTTTTTACATACATTTAATGTGTGTCTTAATGACAGTATATTAAGACCTTAATTTAAAATTCCGTTAAGTATTTTAGGAGTTATTAATTAATTAATGATGTCATGTGGGATGATTTTTTGGATTAAAATCGATTTTTATGGTGAAAAATCATTTAAATCCCCCTCCCGCCGCACTTGTTGAATTTACCCCTATAACACTATTAATTTTCTTATAGATAAGGGTTGGGGCTACAATATTGTACAACATAATTTTTTGAAATTCGTAAAATTTTCATCAACTTTTGCATTTTTAATACAGAAAATTGAATTGATGACCTCTTTACCATCCCTTTTCGTATAGAACGCTTCCCCCCCCCCCCCCCACCATACAGAATTATAGCTTAATATTTACTGATTATTTTAATATCTACATCTTGAAGATCAGACAATTAGAACAGAAGTTATGAATTATTTAATCCATCAATATCATTTGGATTTTCTGATTTTGATAAAATAATGGGTAATCTGCCACTGGTCGGTGGTGGTTGGCAATGAACAAATGAGGTAATTTCGAATAAATTTAATCGATTTTTTGATTGAATTAAAATTAAAATTGTGATATCAAATTAATTGTTATCATATTGCCATGCGGACTAAAGAAAAATGAAACTCATGCGTGCATGTACTGATGAGTAATAAGCTTATATGTAAAACTACTTTTATAATCCCGTTAGTGGTAAAAAAATGAAATAAAATTAAAATAAAATTTTAATCAATAGATTCTATAAGCTGTGAAAATTTCAACCTTCTATGACACTTAATTAAAACGATATTGTCAGATAACCGTAAAAAAGGTTTTTTATAATTTTTTTAAATTTTTTATACTTGAATAACTTTTTTGAATGGTATTTAAGAAATTCTATTTTCACCAAAATCATGTAAATCGATAATCTCTGTAAGATCGTAAAATTTCATATTTCTATCTACCCGCATTAAAAAGATAAAAAATAAAAAGTGTGAAAAAAACGTAAAAAAAAAATTAGTGTTTTTGAAAAATTGCGTGCGTCAAAAATACGACTTGAATAAAAATTTTGTATTACATGCCTAATTTTTTTTTTCATCTCCTTTTCAAAATAGTGAGTATAATAAAAATCAGTGAACCCCCTGATTTAATATAATTTATTTGTGAAACATCGATTTTTGACATTGTGCGTTTTAAACGTTGGTAAGTGTTAAAATAATTTTTTGTAATTTTTTTAACTCCCTCCCAACAAGGAGGGGTATGGGGGAGAGTGGTATCGACGAACAGCTGCATCGCCGTGCCGCCGAGGGATAGGGAATATAGGAAGGGTAGGGTGAGGGGATAGAGGAGCGACCTTTGGTTTCAGGACTCATCTGGAGATTAAATCTCGAGAATCTTTGACCTTACTCAGCTTCTACAACTCGACAAGTTCGACGCTCGGGTAGAAGAAACTTAAGGGTAGGTCTAGTTCAGAAGCAAACTCAGAACTCATGTAAATGCATTTGAATGTATTAGTTAAAGAATATGCGATTCTCTTCTTAGCAAATTATTTTAACTTTATCTCTTATGCTATTCTTTTCTCAGCACAGAGAGACATATAGACCACATGCTATGCAATTCACAGCAGACAGAGTTGCACAAGCGCACACAAGGATTATATTTATGTGCAGAAAAAACCTACTGTGACTGACCGACGACGACGACGCGATGGTGGCGGCGGCGACGGCATTTTGCCCATGAAATTTTGTGTATAGTTTTTTTTTCTTACTATCGTTGTTTTGTCTTTTGGATATATGAGAAATGAGAATATGTATTAGGTATATGAACTGGCGAATAAGGTGGCAATATATTGCTATTGGTTGCGGTTTGGTGGCGGTGGATTTTTTTATTTTTTGCATGAACATTATTATGTAGGTATAAACTGCAGAGTATAGGTATATCGAGATGTTAGTATACATGCAAGAAGGTATAGGTATATTATTTGTTCGTCATGATCTAATTGAAAAAGGAAAAAAATGTTCTTTATTAGTTATTACGTAAAATGTAAGTTTTGTTTTGAAATTTTTTCAAAGAACCGGTCACTGGGCGACTCATTCATACGGTTGTAATGTAGGTTGGGCTATAATTATGAAAAATGTACATGACATTTTCGAAGTTTTCTCATTTATTTTTCATTATTTTTTTAGAACGTTTTAATGTATGAAATGGATGATAGATATATATGTTTTATATATCAAAATAAGCGCTTACTTGTTTTTAAGCGAATAAAAGTCATTTGATAAAAATCCGTTATTCTAGTAAAAAGAAATGAGCATTTTAATGAAGCAAACACTGTCGCAAAAAGCATGTTATAAATAAATTAATTTCAAAATTTATTTAATATCTTAATTTTTGTTGGACTTAGAACTTTAAGATGTTCAACAAATATTTAGACAATATATTAATAAATAATATGTAATAAATTTTTGTTCTCTATTTTGAATATAACATATTATTTAAAAATTTTTAATCAATCAAAGTGGGTGTAAAAAAACATTAATTCAATTATTTTTTACATTTATTTCATAATTTTCATGGAAATTTAAAATTTTTTTTTACATACATTTAATGTGTGTCTTAATGACAGTATATTAAGACCTTAATTTAAAATTCCGTTAAGTATTTTAGGAGTTATTAATTAATTAATGATGTCATGTGGGATGATTTTTTGGATTAAAATCGATTTTTATGGTGAAAAATCATTTAAATCCCCCTGCCGCCGCACTTGTTGAATTTACCCCTATAACACTATTAATTTTCTTATAGATAAGGGTTGGGGCTACAATATTGTACAACATAATTTTTTGAAATTCGTAAAATTTTCATCAACTTTTGCATTTTTAATACAGAAAATTGAATTGATGACCTCTTTACCATCCCTTTTCGTATAGAACGCTTCCCCCCCCCCCACCATACAGAATTATAGCTTAATATTTACTGATTATTTTAATATCTACATCTTGAAGATCAGACAATTAGAACAGAAGTTATGAATTATTTAATCCATCAATATCATTTGGATTTTCTGATTTTGATAAAATAACGGGTAATCTGCCACTGGTCGGTGGTGGTTGGCAATGAACAAATGAGGTAATTTCAAATAAATTTAATCGATTTTTTGATTGAATTAAAATTAAAATTGTGATATCAAATTAATTGTTATCATATTGCCATGCGGACTAAAGAAAAATGAAACTCATGCGTGCATGTACTGATGAGTAATAAGCTTATATGTAAAACTACTTTTATAATCCCGTTAGTGGTAAAAAAATGAAATAAAATTAAAATAAAATTTTAATCAATAGATTCTATAAGCTGTGAAAATTTCAACCTTCTATGACACTTAATTAAAACGATATTGTCAGATAACCGTAAAAAAGGTTTTTTTTAATTTTTTTAAATTTTTTATACTTGAATAACTTTTTTGAATGGTATTTAAGAAATTCAATTTTCACCAAAATCATGTAAATCCATAATCTCTGTAAGATCGTAAAATTTCATATTTCTATCTACCCGCATTAAAAAGATAAAAAATAAAAAGTGTGAAAAAAACGTAAAAAAAAAATTAGTGTTTTTGAAAAATTGCGTGCGTCAAAAATACGACTTGAATAAAAATTTTGTATTACATGCCTAATTTTTGTTTTCATCTCCGTTTCAAAATAGTGAGTATAATAAAAATCAGTGAACCCCCTGATTTAATATAATTTATTTGTGAAACATCGATTTTTGACATTTTGCGTTTTAAACGTTGGTAAGTGTTAAAATAATTTTTTGTAATTTTTTTAACTCCCTCCCAACAAGGAGGGGTATGGGGGAGAGTGGTATCGACGAACAGCTGCATCGCCGTGCCGCCGAGGGATAGAGGAGCGACCTTTGGTTTCAGGACTCATCTGGAGATTAAATCTCGAGAATCTTTGACCTTACTCAGCTTCTACAACTCGACAAGTTCGACGCTCGGGTAGAAGAAACTTAAGGGTAGGTCTAGTTCAGAAGCAAACTCAGAACTCATGTAAATGCATTTGAATGTATTAGTTAAAGAATATGCGATTCTCTTCTTAGCAAATTATTTTAACTTTATCTCTTATGCTATTCTTTTCTCAGCACAGAGAGACATATAGACCACATGCTATGCAATTCACAGCAGACAGAGTTGCACAAGCGCACACAAGGATTATATTTATGTGCAGAAAAAACCTACTGTGACTGACCGACGACGACGACGCGATGGTGGCGGCGGCGACGGCATTTTGCCCATGAAATTTTGTGTATAGTTTTTTTTTCTTACTATCGTTGTTTTGTCTTTTGGATATATGAGAAATGAGAATATGTACTAGGTATATGAACTGGCGAATAAGGTGGCAATATATTGCTATTGGTTGCGGTTTGGTGGCGGTGGATTTTTTTATTTTTTGCATGAACATTATTATGTAGGTATAAACTGCAGAGTATAGGTATATCGAGATGTTAGTATACATGCAAAAAGGTATAGGTATATTATTTGTTCGTCATGATCTAATTGAAAAAGGAAAAAAATGTTCTTTATTAGTTATTACGTAAAATGTAAGTTTTGTTTTGAAATTTTTTCAAAGAACCGGTCACTGGGCGACTCATTCATACGGTTGTAATGTAGGTTGGGCTATAATTATGAAAAATGTACATGACATTTTCGAAGTTTTCTCATTTATTTTTCATTATTTTTTTAGAACGTTTTAATGTATGAAATGGATGATAGATATATATGTTTTATATATCAAAATAAGCGCTTACTTGTTTTTAAGCGAATAAAAGTCATTTGATTAAAATCCGTTATTCTAGTAAAAAGAAATGAGCATTTTAATGAAGCAAACACTGTCGCAAAAAGCATGTTATAAATAAATTAATTTCAAAATTTATTTAATATCTTAATTTTTGTTGGACTTAGAACTTTAAGATGTTCAACAAATATTTAGACAATATATTAATAAATAATATGTAATAAATTTTTTTTCTCTATTTTGAATATAACATATTATTTAAAAATTTTTAATCAATCAAAGTGGGTGTAAAAAAACATTAATTCAATTATTTTTTACATTTATTTCATAATTTTCATGGAAATTTAAAATTTTTTTTTACATACATTTAATGTGTGTCTTAATGACAGTATATTAAGACCTTAATTTAAAATTCCGTTAAGTATTTTAGGAGTTATTAATTAATTAATGATGTCATGTGGGATGATTTTTTGGATTAAAATCGATTTTTATGGTGAAAAATCATTTAAATCCCCCTCCCGCCGCACTTGTTGAATTTACCCCTATAACACTATTAATTTTCTTATAGATAAGGGTTGGGGCTACAATATTGTAGAACATAATTTTTTGAAATTCGTAAAATTTTCATCAACTTTTGCATTTTTAATACAGAAAATTGAATTGATGACCTCTTTACCATCCCTTTTCGTATGGAACGCTTCTCCCCTCCGCAATAATTTTACAGAATTATAGCTTAACATTTACTGATTATTTTAATATCTACGTCTTGAAGATCAGACAGTTAGAACAGAGGTTATGAATTATTTAATCCATCAATATCATTTGGATTTTCTGATTTTGATAAAATAACGGGTAATCTGCCACTGGTCGGTGGTGGTTGGCAATGAACAAATGAGGTAATTTCGAATAAATTTAATCGATTTTTTGATTGAATTAAAATTAAAATTGTGATATCAAATTAATTGTTATCATATTGCCATGCGGACTAAAGAAAAATGAAACTCATGCGTGCATGTACTGATGAGTAATAAGCTTATATGTAAAACTACTTTTATAATCCCATTAGTGGTAAAAAAAATGAAATAAAATTAAAGTAAAATTTTAATCAATAGATTCTATAAGCTGTGAAAATTTCAACCTTCTATGACAATTAATTAAAACGTAAAAAAGGTTTTTTTTTATTTTTTTTTAATTTTTTATACTTGAATAACTTTTTTGAATGGTATTTAAGAAATCCAATTTTCACCAAAATCATGTAAATCCATAATCTCTGTAAGATCATAAAATTTCATATTTCTATCTACCCGCATTAAAAAGATAAAAAATAAAAAGTGTGAAAAAAACGTAAAAAAAAAATTAGTGTTTTTGAAAAATTGCGTGCGTCAAAAATACGACTTGAATAAAAATTTTGTATTACATGCCTAATTTTTTTTTTCATCTCCTTTTCAAAATAGTGAGTATAATAAAAATCAGTGAACCCCCTGATTTAATATAATTTATTTGTGAAACATCGATTTTTGACATTTTGCGTTTTAAACGTTGGTAAGTGTGGCACACCTTATAATTAAAAATCTTTGAATTGCATAAAAAATTATAATTTTATCTCAACCCGTTTAGAATATAGAAATCCGACTTTACCCTATTTAAACCTAAGTTTACCCTATTAAATTTAATAATAATGTACCACCGCGAAAGACTTATATACATTATACATACCTATTTGAAATTAAACCAAACACAACTTCTCCAACGACACATTCACACCATGTCTATCCAGCGGAAAAAAAATCGTATGTTCCACGCTTTTTATATTTCTCCCTGAGATCGCAAAAAAATGAAAAATGAAAACATGCACCTGACATAAGTCAACAAAAAAACAAAGAAATGTGACAGCGCATGTGCTATACACTTGACCATGATGAATGATCTCCCACCCTCGCTTTAAAATTTTTCTGAGCAACCCTGACACACGAACTTACAAAAAAATATTCATCCAAATCACAACTGCGAGATGAGAAAACAAAGGAGAAAATAAACTATATCAGCACAAACTATATCAACACAAACAGAACAGAAAAAAATATATGGGAGTGCATGTGCCATATACTTTTTTTCCACTTGGACTACCCTCCACCTCCCATCATCTATCTAAAAATATATCTATCCTAACACCGAACTGTCAACTGAAGAAAAAACCAATGCATTTCCAACAGGTTTTTTTTTTTATATGTATGTATAGATATCTTCTGTTTCTGCTGCAAAATGGGTAAAGAAGAAAAAACTACATAGTTATACCATATGGATATACATACCTAGTATATTATATGACAAAAAAACAAGAACAAAATAAAGAGAGTTGGCGCTGATAGTGCAGTGGATTTCTTGTGAACTGCAAACTTCTTTGTGTGCGTGTGGAAACAGTTTTTTTGTTAAAAAACGCAAAGAAGGCCTCTTTTAGAAAATTTATATAAAAAACTAATAAATGTTATGACTTTTTTTTAATTGAGTCTAGTAGAAAATATATCAAAAAAAAATAATAAAAATTACTTAAACTTGTGAAGGTTCTGCTTCCTTCACAATAACATTTCACATCTGGAAATATTAAATTGCTATTTTTAATGTTTAAATTAAATTATTTTTTTTTTTGTAAAGCCTTTTCATTACATAATTTAATAGACCAATTATGATAATGAACATCAGAAATATTAAAATTAAAACTGAAAAGCCCCATGACTTTGAAGTTAAAAAATGGTAATATTGACATTTTTCTATTAAAACACCCTGTTAAACAAACTATAAATTAATTCAAACGATATCACTGTATGCATGGAGTCATACAGCCGTATTTAAAAACGCATTATAGCGTGTGCATAAATTTATACACTTCTTATAATGCCTCTAAAGCCTAGTACGCTGCTGATGCGAAACGAAAAATCCCATACAAAAATGACACAACGAAATCAGAAACGGAAAATTTCGTTCTGCTTTTCGTTTTGCAGTACGCTGTTCGAAGAGCGAAATTTATAATTGTAGTAGATTATTTGGAGAAGTCTCCGCTCCTTTTTCGCAATGAATTAATTATACAGACTATTTATTGTGTGCGGAAAAATGACATTTGGGTTTATTTGTGTTTTTTTTTTGTTTATCATTTTATTACATCATGGGTTTCTCTGGTTTTTTGCGTTTATGTTTTTGGAATTAGTGAAACTCTCCAAGGATACTTTCCGTTGTGTTTTCGCAAGCGTTTCGTTGTCTGTTTGGAGATCACAGAAAAATTTCGTTTCGCATCAGCAGTGTACTAGGCTTTAGCTAATAGCGTTCAAGAGTTTAGAAAAGAAGAAACTCAAATCTTCGTCTTACCCGCCAACAAGTCGTGCGCACCACTTCGCTGGAGGAAAGATTGCGGTGAGTCCTAACTATTAATTTTTAAGTAACCCTGTTATCATATGAATGGATCGAGCAGCAGTTCATGTAAGGTACAGAACTGATAGGAAAATTATTGAGCGAGGTTAGTTATTATAATTAAATGATTAACATACTCTTATCAGCTCAACAGACGGTTAACATAAACTTAGCATATGAAAAGATAAATATATGTATGTATGCATGGTACGTACATAAACAGTAAAGGCGTAAAACTTTTATATGTATTTTAACCTTTTTTTTTTATACAATTTCTATTTTTAACGATATCTGAAATCTTAATTTTTAAATTTTATTTTTATCTTTAAAAGAACAATATAAGTTCATAAATGAATACTGGTCAAAGTTTTTTATTTTCTAATTATCTTGAATAAACTTACTATGTTATTTGTATTATGAAAATTTTCGTATTATTGACATACATATAATGTCGTGTGAGTAAATTTTGAAAGTGAGCTTAGAAAGGTGGAATGTTAAGGGGTAGTTTAGATGGTGAAGAAATAAGTCAGGTTTAAATTTAATTTGACTTCGCCTTAGGGGTTATCGCGAATAATTTTTGAGTGGTGCGGTAATCATGGTGATTCTACCTAGGGTAGTACAGAGGGGAGGGCCACACTCAGGAACTAAGCTCATCGTATAGTTCCGCAAAGAAGTGATTGTTGATAGAATTAGTGACTTATTTTTTTGAAGCTTTTTTTTTAGTATTTCTTTTTATTAGTTAATTATCTAGGCACGTTTAAAAGGTAAACGGCAGTCCAGTGGCGTTTGCAAGAACCCACCCCACCGACGAGCAAGCCCAATGGCCTTCGCTAGCGTGCCTACCAGCACTCTGCCGACTGGACAACCTATTCCACCTTCCTTGAGGGTCTTTGTGGATCCTGTGGTGCAAAGGGAATTCAATGAAGATGCAAAAGACCGCAATACAGTGGGTAAGGAACAGCAAATCCGTTACACTCTTGCAAACCGAGGAAAAAAAAAACTAATAAGAATCTACATGCTTCGCATTGAACTTCTTAGGACCACCAGTTATTTTTTTTAGATAAAAAATGATTTTATTTTCTTATAAACATAACGTTAAGACATATATTTATGATTTCGTTTTTAGAAATAAATACATTAAATGCAAGGTTGTGTATTATATTTTTTTTTTACATAAATTATAACTTTTTAAGTGCACTTAATTTCGATATATCTTCTTTCGCTTGCCTTTATATTTAGAACCATCAGTAGGTATTATTGATTTTTTAAATATACCTTACAATTTCGAAGCGGTTTTTTTCTATATGAAATTTCTTTGATGGACCATTAGCCATATCTAATAAAGTTTGAGCTGGTTTGAAAGGTGCATTATATAAATCAGAATATAATTGCATTTTGTTGACTAATTTTGATGCTGAATATTGATCAACCTAACGGAATGGACCACCGGTGAATGGTGGGAATCCCAAACCAAATACAGCACCGATATCACCTTCCAATGGGCTATCGAGAATTTCCTCTCCCAAACAGAGAACAGCTTCGTAGATAAATCGAGAAACCATACGCAATTCTATATCTTCAACACTGCTATTGTTTGATGATTTAGAGAGCTTCCTGATTGACCTCTCGACCGTCCTTAGATTTTCATTCGTACAAAAATCATACCTTTCCAGATTTACGACCCATTAATCCAGCTTTAACAAGATCTTGCCTCCACTGAAGCGTTCACCAAAAAGAAATTTAGTAAATGAAGTAGGATAATTTCTATGTTGTCAGAGTGTATACCTTTTGTAAATCTACTGCGATATGGGATCCTACATCAATACTAACTTCTTCAGTTAAAGTTGCAGCTCCTACGGGGAATCCAAAAGTTTTGCTCATTTTATCCAAGTCCTTTGGACAACACCTTCTTGTAGAAGCCTAAATTTTTGTTACTCAACATTTTTTTTGTACTACTTTTAGACTTTCGAATACACGGCAAAGATAATTAAATTAATTTCGAGTTATTCTTAATAAAATAACCAATTTTCTGGTCAAAATTATTTAAGGAATTATTTTTTTTTAAATTCAAATTCTTCTGTCACTGTCAATCTATCAGCTGATTTCGAAATGTCACTGCACATTAGACGGTGCCGCCAAGTTTTTCATTAAGCCCCGTCGTCGTTTTTTTCTTCCAATAACCCCCGGGCTTGCAAAAAAACACGCCTAATATATCGCGTTGATGTGAGCAGATTTTTGAACGCATCTTTATCGCGCGATAAAAGTTATCGCAATCGCCACCGCCATCGTGTCGGTTTGCGCATAGCTTAAAGCTTTTTAGCTACATATATACTTAGAACTACTAAAGCAATTGGTTTTTTAAACCACTAAACTACTAAGGTAACGTGAATGCGTGTTTCTAATACTTTAAACTACTAAGACATTTCAAATGCCTTTTTCTACATATTGTATATTACTTAAAACTTAAAACTACTATGGGTATTGAGGAAGCGTTTAACTATATACTACGTTTTACTACGTTTTTTTTTGTTTTTTTTTTTGTGTTTTTTTTTGTATTTTTGTATTTTTTTTTTGTTTTTGTTTTTTTTTTTCTTAAAAATACTAAGAGTTACACATAAATCCTATTTAAATTGGTAGTGCCCAATACAAAATGACGAAATTTAAAGGAATCTCGTCATGGAGTCGTGAGCGCTACCAATCTAAACAGGCTCATAGTGCGCATGCTTTTAAACTACAACTATACATACATACATAAAAGTACTTAAGCGTTTTTGTAAAGCGTAAAATAATACAATATCACATAGTACAATATCACGTAAGACAATACAATATCACATAAACAATACAATAATAGTATAAACTTAAATAGCTTTTAAAACGCGACAAGGGACAAGAAAAAAAAGAAAAATCCTGTATCCTACAAAGAAATTATATACCTACACTGACAATTCCGATCAACATTATACTGAAATACAAAATTGAAAAAAATTTTCTTGAATAGAAGACCAAAAACACGGAGGTAGAGTGAGATAAACTAAACAATACATATGGAGATATGACTGATCAGGAACGACTCTGATCAGGAAAATGGCTGAACATGACGATATGGAGATATGTCTGATCAGGAACGACTCTGATCAGGAAAATGGCTGAACATGACGATATGGAGATAAGTCTGATCAGGAACGACTCTGATCAGGAAAATGGCTGAACATGACGATATGGAGATATGTCTGATCAGGAACGACTCTGATCAGGAAAATGGATGAACATGACGATATGGAGATAAGTCTGATCAGGAACGACTCTGATCAGGAAAATGGCTGAACATGACAATGGAGATAAGTCTGATCAGGAACGACTCTGATCAGGAAAATGGCTGAACATGACGATATGGAGATAAGTCTGATCAGGAACGACTCTGATCAGGAAAATGGCTGAACATGACGATATGGAGATATGTCTGATCAGGAACGACTCTGATCAGGAAAATGGATGAACATGACGATATGGAGATAAGTGTGATCAGGAACGACTCTGATCAGGAAAATGGATGAACATGACAATGGAGATAAGTCTGATCAGGAACGACTCTGATCAGGAAAATGGCTGAACATGACGATATGGAGATAAGTCTGATCAGGAACGACTCTGATCAGGAAAATGGCTGAACATGACGATATGGAGGTATGTCTGATCAGGAACGACTCTGATCAGGAAAATGGATGAACATGACGATATGGAGATAAGTGTGATCAGGAACGACTCTGATCAGGAAAATGGATGAACATGACAATGGAGATAAGTCTGATCAGGAACGACTCTGATCAGGAAAATGGCTGAACATGACGATATGGAGATAAGTCTGATCAGGAACGACTCTGATCAGGAAAATGGCTGAACATGACGATATGGAGGTATGTCTGATCAGGAACGACTCTGATCAGGAAAATGGATGAACATGACGATATGGAGATAAGTGTGATCAGGAACGACTCTGATCAGGAAAATGGATGAACATGACAATGGAGATAAGTCTGATCAGGAACGACTCTGATCAGGAAAATGGATGAACATGACAATGGAGATAAGTCTGATCAGGAACGACTCTGATCAGGAAAATGGCTGAACATGACGATATGGAGATATGTCTGATCAGGAACGACTCTGATCAGGAAAATGGATGAACATGATGATATGGAGATATGTCTGATCAGGAACGACTCTGATCAGGAAAATGGCTGAACATGACGATATGGAGATAAGTCTGATCAGGAACGACTCTGATCAGGAAAATGGCTGAACATGACGATATGGAGATAAGTCTGATCAGGAACGACTCTGATCAGGAAAATGGCTGAACATGACGCTATGGAGATAAGTCTGATCAGGAACGACTCTGATCAGGAAAATGGATGAACATGATGATATGGAGATATGTCTGATCAGGAACGACTCTGATCAGGAAAATGGATGAACATGACAATGGAGATAAGTCTGATCAGGAACGACTCTGATCAGGAAAATGGCTGAACATGACGATATGGAGATAAGTCTGATCAGGAACGACTCTGATCAGGAAAATGGCTGAACATGACGCTATGGAGATAAGTCTGATCAGGAACGACTCTGATCAGGAAAATGGATGAACATGACAATGGAGATAAGTCTGATCAGGAACGACTCTGATCAGGAAAATGGCTGAACATGACGATATGGAGATAAGTCTGATCAGGAACGACTCTGATCAGGAAAATGGCTGAACATGACGATATGGAGATAAGTCTGATCAGGAACGACTCTGATCAGGAAAATGGATGAACATGACGATATGGAGATAAGTCTGATCAGGAACGACTCTGATCAGGAAAATGGCTGAACATGACGATATGGAGATAAGTCTGATCAGGAACGACTCTGATCAGGAAAATGGCTGAACATGACGATATGGAGATAAGTCTGATCAGGAACGACTCTGATCAGGAAAATGGATGAACATGACAATGGAGATAAGTCTGATCAGGAACGACTCTGATCAGGAAAACGGATGAACATGACGATATGGAGATAAGTCTGATCAGGAACGACTCTGATCAGGAAAATGGTTGAACATGACGACGGATATAATTCTGATCAGGAACGACTCTAATCAGGAAAATGGCTGAATGGAACTATGGAATTCAAAAAAGACCAAATAATTGTGACAAGAAAAAATAAGAAGAAGGACCAAAGTAAGTAAGCACGATTAATACCAAATACCTGTAACAAATACTAGAAAAAGAATACCCCAATGTAAAAATTAACGAAATAATTTTAAACTATTTTAATCATATTTTGTTGGCTTTGTTTTCTTTATTTTGAGGTCCTTGTTTGTTTTTTTAATTCCAAACTTGATTAATCCGATCAATAGAAATTTCAGAATAGCCTCCCTATGTTCGATATTGCAGCTATGTATTATATTCATATCGTCTAACGTCATCACATCTTTCAGCCATATTTCTACTAACCTCCCCATTGTTTTTCGTTCCATTACTTGTGCATTATAAATTTGTGTCATTTTAATAAACGTTTCTTCGAACATTATCGACGGCACTGTAAGTTTTCCAAATTCTGACGGGGTGGTGATACTATCATAAGCTCTTAACTTTATTAGTAATGTTTGCTCTCGTGTCGTGTCTGTTTGGTCAACGATATATTGAGAGCAGACATTGCATTTAAGTCTTTTTGTTAACTTCCATGCTGCACATCCAGCGTAGTATGTAGAAGCTGCATTCTCAAGTTTCGCTGAGAAATCATTAGTCACACTGCAACTGTCGTCTATTTGTATATCATGTTTATCCTCCAATGTATTTAACAATAGGTCATCTTCTATTGGAATGTCCAAGGCAAAGTCTCTGTCATCTTCCAGATCACTTTCTAATAGTGCGTCGTAGTCTGCTCCCTTCAGTAATGATTCTGCTCCTGCATCATCATATCCTCAATGTTCAGCTGAGCTTAGATTCTGAAAGATAATCTGTTTTAGATTACGAACGAACCTCCACGCCGAAGGTTCTCTTTCATAGGAACCTCTATTGCAACGGACCATCGAAAATAAATTTTCCGCCACATCCGTATTTAAGTGAGCTAGAAGAAAAAAGGTCTGCTCCTCGTTTTTGAGATGTTCCCACATCTTAATGATCCCTAACAAAGTTTGCTGCAGTCCCTTAAAGCAATACGGAGTCTTGTGAGAACTGGTTGATCGCCATGTGGATATCCATTCTCTTGCGCTACTTAGACTTTCAAGGGTATCGGTAGAGTCCGATAGTACCTGTTTATTAGGGTTTCTGGAGTAGAGTTCCCTGTATTTAAATTATCAAACAGATCATTCATCCGTTTAATAAACCTAGCTGTTGCTTCAGCTAGTTTTTTTTCAGTGCCACTTTCAAAGCAGTTTGTATGCAAAGCATATAAAATTCCAGAATGCACATTATCGCTGAAAATTTGTGTGGCCAACTTAACACAATATTTGTCAAAATTATTTGGTCGAACATTAGCCTCAGTTAGTTTATAAAAAACTTGATGTATCCCTTTTTTGTCTTGGTCATAAACCTTTTGGATAATACGCCAATCAACAACATCATCCCCTATACAAATTTTGTGACTCAGCAATATGTTCCTCACACTCTTGAAGAGATGGGCATAGTCGTAAAGAAGGAAAATCCTATGATTTTCAATATCTACATATGGTTCAGATAAAATAGACGTGGATGGAGTAACTTTATGTTACGCCGAGGAGTTATTTGAACCTTGGTCACAGCTTGTTGCGACAATAGTTAGGCCACAATTTATTACTCCCGTAATAATTGTGACCAACATTTTTGATTAAACATCTCCGTGTGGATTCCCAATGTAATAAACATTGGTCTGTTTCCAATTTTTATTTAAACCCCTGAGAGTGAACACCATTGCTTTAGAGGCAATTGTATTCTCCCTGCCATACTCTCCAAAGTCGTTGAACCCATAAATGATATCATCTTTGATATTGTATTCGAGTTCTTTTTTTTATTGCCATTTCATCAAATAGCAGTATGCATTTCTTCTCCATAGCTGTCATGTTTTTCGCTTTTTCAGTCAACATGTCAGATATGCGTTTGGTAAAACCTGTTCGTAAATGAATTTTGGAGTGCCAACGGTAAATGGTGCTTACCGCTGGCAGCTTTAACCCTACACTCAACATAAAACTATAACATGCTGGGGATTTATAAAAAAATTTTGAAAACAAATCTCTTTCGTTATCGGTCCATGGAGTATTATTTTTATGAAAAAGTTGCGACATGCTAAAAGTGCCGTAACTCATCTGTTGAATTTTCCAACTGTTTTTCAAGACCTTTTTTTAAAATATATTCCCGATTAAGTCTTTTTTTTTCGGCGTTTTGGGTAAAATAATTCGAGGTGCGATAGGCTTTCGAATTATTTTTCGCACTGATCTGTACGACCGAAGTCTAGGCGAAGGGAACTGGGAGGGAGAAACGAGTGAAGAAGCAGGTACGTTGGGTAAAGAATAATCTTTAATATAGTTCTTTTTAGAGCTTGCAGCCATGTTTACTATGGATAAAGATGGACTGCACGGTATAGGTACTGGTACTGGTGGAGGCTCGGAGCCTATAATGTCAGAAGTAATCGTAGAATTAGGCTGTTTCCGAGACCTCCATTCATCCATTAACATAGTACACGCTCTAACAGTGACCTCCTCTGTACAACCACATGACACTGAAGATATGGGCAAATCGAATTTGCTTAAATTTTTTCGCAAACCCCGAATTTTTAAATCCTTACTATAGAAATGGTTTTCACACATAACTGGTGCCTTTTGATTTGTCGAAACATTCCCATGCTTCAACCCGAAACACTTTCGGCAAAATGACAGATAGGCACCTTTTTGTTTTGTTTTTTTTTTTTTTTAATTTGGTGCTTCACTCACATACACTGTATAAGTGATATATAACCTCTTCCTTATCTTCTTATTCTAAGTGCCATTTTGTTCACAGTGGGTTGAATCTGTACCACCACTTTAACAGATTTTAATTAATTTGTGCTTATCAATGAAATTCGGCTGATTAGCGATTTCCATGATTAACAACTAAAATACAAATAGCAATACAAATTTTGGTTAACATGCACATTCGATGATTTACAAGTTGCATTAATCCTTGATTAAAGATAATCAACTGTGAACAAACTGGCCCTAAGTATACAATGGAGAAATGCACAGAGTTTAAAAGTAAAGGAACTAGGTTATTTATGTGAGGGCCAGTTGTACAAATATTCAAACCGTGGTTCAGCAATTTTTATCCACCGATTTCGGCAGATTATTGTGTTTCAACAGTGGTTTACTGTTCAAGTGTGTGATAATAACCAATTACATACTTAAACCAGCGTTGAACCTTAGTTAATCCGCCGAAATCGGTGAGTTAAAATCTTGGACCGAGGCTGAACCACTATTGTACAACTGGCCATGAGTGTTTCTCCTAAATCAGCTGTTTTTCAAACCTGGGTAACAGCCGATGTTTGTTATCTTAAGCCCGCATCACACGACGCTTGTTTTCCTGCTAGAAATGCTTGCTGGCTTTCGTGCTGGTTTTGTTGCATGGTGTGGTGCTGGGTGTTTTGCTGGTTTGAATTTTTTGGCTTCACTCGATGATTGTTTTGGAGCTGGATTCGCTGATGGTTTTTTGACATTTCTTTGATGTGTTTCTTTGAGAGAACACAGTACACAATATTTTTTTAAACAAATTTTCACAAAAAATGCATACATCTGATAGAACTAAATATACAAATTAATGAAATCACATTTAATTTTGTTTAAAGTTGAAAAAACTATTAGAAAATAAATAAAAACGAAATAGAAAAAATGACATTTGAAAATATACATCTACCTTTTGACGTCTGCTAAAATCCAGCAGCAAAACAAGCAAGAAAAATAGCACCGGTTCTAACAGTGAAATCTAGCAGCGCTTCTATCAAGAGAGCCAGCAGTGACGCCATTTTCCAGCTCAATAGCCAGCACGAAAGCCAGCAAGCATTTCTAGCAGGAAAACAAGCGTCGTGTGATGCGGGCTTTATATGGAGTGCAGAGATTATGAATTATAAAGATTGGAATCTTTCGTACGTTCCATCCCCCAAAACACATTTGATTACTGTCTCAATCAAATTGATAATAAATGAAAAGACGATGTGTCTCGTTTGAGTTGAACAATGATAATGATTTAATTTCCAAGTAATTGACAATAATTTTAATAAAAAATAAATTACAAAAATGACTTGCAAATTTTAACTTATTTCACATTAATGACATTAAAAAATAGGGTGAGTAAAAGGATGACATTAAAGATCGTTCACACGCTTCTTGTTGCTGGTTGTTCAGACGCTTCCTCTTCAGGCCAGTTATACTCCAACATTCCTCCCCGGCTTTGAACGAAGTTCAAAACAAATATTCTTCCTTGTGGCTCATTTACATGAAACGATAAAAACAATATTTAGTATATTTTAAATTATAATAGTACTAGATCAGAAGATAAGAACTCTAAGTAAAATTTTGATCGAACAGATTTTATTTAAATGGCAGCTGAAGTGCTGAATCAATTCGTGTCTATATGTTTGTCTCATTTCGTTTCGTAAATCGGCGTCGGTTGTAAAATTCAATTATCGTTGTGATTGTGAAGTGTTTATTTTGTTAATTAATTAATAAAGTAATAGTTAATTCCGAAAAATTATATTAAGTGTTGATCCAGATAAGTTGTATGAATTATTTTTGCCATATTATGCATGTTTGATTTAATGAAATTGATTATAAAGTGTCCCATATGTGCCGTCCATAAGAATTGTACATTGTCGTGTGTGTCCCATATAAAATACATGGGTTTGTGTGTCACCCATAAGAAATACATGGGTTTTGTTGTCACCCATAAGAAATACATGGGTTTGTGTGTCCCCATAAGAAATACATGGGTTTGTGTGTTGCTCATCTGAAATGCATTGGTTCATGTGTTGCTATCTGCTGTGTGTATTTTTTTTTTTATCATTGATAGAAATTTTCCATTGAGTTGTTTGTTTCAGCTCAGTCCGGGACGGTACGTTTGTTTTGTTTGTGTTTTTAATTAATGTTTTTAAGTAAATTAAATTCGATTTTGAGTGGACTGTATTTTATTGAATGATAGTCGATTATTAAGCCTAGTACGCTGCTGATGCGAAACGAAATTTTTCTGTGATCTCCAAACAGACAACGAAACGCTTGCGAAAACACAACGAAAAATATCCTTGGAGAGTTTCACTAACTTCAAAAACAAAATCAAACATAAACGCAAAAAATCAGAGAGACCCATCATGTAAAAAAATGATAAACAAAAAAAAAACACAAATAAAACTCAAATGTCATTTTTCCGCACACAATAAATAGTCTGTATAATTAATTCAGTGCGAAAAAGGAGCGGAGACTTCTCCAAATAATCTGCTACAATTATAAATTTCGCTCTTCGAACAGCGTACTGCAAAACGAAAAGCAGAACGAAATTTACCGTTTATGATTTCGTTGGGTCATTTCTGTATGGGATTTTTCGTTTCGCATCAGCAGCGTACTAGGCTGAGACTTCTCCAAATAATCTACTACAATTATCAATTTCGCTCGTTGAACAGCGTACCGCAGAACAAAAATGAAAACGAAATTTTTCGTTTATGATTTCGTTGCTTCAATTTATGTATGAAAATTTTCGTTTCGCTTCAGCTGCGTACTATGCTTTAAATGAATAAATAATTAATTTTACAGGGTATTTCAAAATTTTGAAGTTAAATAATTTTTTTTTTGAAAATTTTTAGGCGATAATTTTATTTAATTGTTTTGAAGTGTGATTTTTTTTAAACGATTTAAAGTTTATTTTAATGCAATTTTACTGTGATTTTATAGCAAAAAATGTGAATTTAAATTGTTTCCCCTTTAATGATGTTTAATTTTTTTTAATATAAAATTGAATTTAATGCAATTGTGCAATTCATGTGAGGGAAATTCGAAATGTGAGTTATTTGCTTGTTATCAAATAATTGTTTTTTGACCTCTTCTGTGAGAAGTGCATGAGTACATAATTTTGATTTTATATGAGTGTGATACAGATTGAATGACCTTGATTCTGTCTGAGTGTGATATAATGCATGAATTTTATTTGTTTGAGTGTGCATGATATAAATGAGTGATTTTGATTTTTCTGAGTGTGAGTGATCGAATGATTGACTGTGAGTGATATCGAATGATTGACTGTGAGTGATATCGAATAATTGACTGTGAGTGATATCGAATGATTGACTGTGAGTGATATCGAATAATTGACTGTGAGTGATATCGAATGATTGACTGTGAGTGATATCGAATAATTGACTGTGAGTGATATCGAATGATTGACTGTGAGTGATATCGAATGATTGACTGTGAGTGATATCGAATGATTGACTGTGATTTTAAAATAGCTTATTTGAGTGAGTTGTAGGATATTTGAGTGTTTTGCTCGTATGATTTTGCATGATCTAAAGTGTGCATACCTTTGTTTTAGATTGAATGGTTAGATTGTTGCATTTTCATCTGGTTTGTTATTTGAGGGTAGAAGGCATATTTTTGTTATTGGTCTTTTGAGTTCACCTGATTTTGTTTTTAGATTTACGACACGAGTAAGCTTATCGGTTCAGCAGCACTAAGTCTCCAACTTGAGGTTGTTGTTCTTGGTGCAACCATTTCGGCCGTCGTTGCAAGCGGGACAAGTACTCTCCGCTCCACTGCTTCCAGAATGAGTTTACTGCTGCTTGCAGTTTTCTCCATCTATCTAGGTAAGTAATTTTTTCCAAACTTATGTCTGCATCTGGTACAAGGAAACTTGACGTTCCAATTAGGAAGTGAGCTGGGACATAGAGGCCTCGAGTTTAAACATGCTTCTATTTGAGTTAGAAGTGTGCTGAGTTCCTCAAATGTTAGGGTCTCGTTTTTAACGATCTGCTTCAAGTGAAATTTGACAGATTTCACTCCTGCTTCCCATAGACCTCCGAAGTGCGGAGAAGCAGGAGGAATAAAATTCCAATTTGTTCCGATGTTGGTTGTTGTTGACTGGACTTGCTTCCAGTCGAAGTTTGCGGCTTTCAGCATTCTTTGAAGTTCGGTATTCGCTCCTACGAAATTCTTCCCACAGTCACTGTAAATTTCTGTGCGGATTTCTCGGCGTGCAGTAAATCTACGAAAAGCTGCCAAAAATGCCTGAGTTGTCATATCAGTGACAGCTTCCAGGTGTATTGCCTTTGTGGCTAAACAAACAAATATTGCGAAATATTCCTTGAATATTTTGCCTCCACGTCCTTTCAAAGCCTTTACATCCATCAGTCCTGCATAATCCACTCCAGTGTGCGTAAATGGGCGAGAGATTCTGACACGAGGAGCCCGTAGATTTCCCATCAACTGCTGCAAAGGTTTGGCTCCGAATCGAAAACAGATGGTACAATGATGAATGTATATCTTTACGCTTCTTTTCAGATTCAAAATCCAATATCTTGAGCGAATGTATGCGATCATTTACTGCATTCCACCATGGAATGTGTTTTCATGGGCTTCTCTAATTAGCAGTTGTGTGAAAGCATTATTAGATTTCAAAATGATTGGGTGTCTTTGCTCGTACTGCAAATTTAAATTTTGTGGACGTCCTCCTACTCGCAATATCCCATGGCAGTCAATAAAAGGATGTAACGATCCAAAGTGTTTAGACGATGTCGGATGCTTTGTCAAATCCTCGATTGCTTCTGCAAAAGTTTGGCCTTGTGCCACTCTAATGCAATTCCAAGTTGCGTTTTGAAGATCGATTATTGAAATTGGTGCCTTTAACTGGTCCTTTATTATTTTTTTGACATAAAAGAATACAATCCTCCGGCAATAAGCAATGGTACGTATAAGTTTTTTGAAATCTGAAATTTTCTCCATTAACTTTTGCACTTGGTTTTCAGTGTCAACGACGAAGTGTAGATGGACCTTTTCTGGACGTATTTCCTCTTCGGTTTCAAATGATGTTGTTGGACTTGGGTTCGAAAACTTCCAATCGGCCTGAAGATATTCTGGTCCTCGCCACCAAAGACGATTGTCTTTCAGTTCCAATGGCGAAACTCCTCTAGACGCTAAGTCTGCAGGATTGTGTTTTGTTGGAACATGATTCCAGATGTTAACATTAGTTAGCCTTTGTATTTCCGCGACTCTATTGTTAACGAACGTTTTCCATTTTGATGGTGGTGCAGAAATCCAACATAATGTGATCGTGGAATCAGTCCATGCGAAGGTTTTGACTTGGTCTAACTGCAATACCTTTTGAACATAGCTTAAAAGTCGAGCTAACATCACTGCACCACATAACTCAAGTCGAGGAAGTGAAACAATATTCAACGGAGCAACCCTAGTCTTCGACATAACAAGGTGAGTGTGAATTTGGTTATTTTTATCTAAAGCCCTTAGATAAACTACTGCTCCATAAGCCTTGATCGAAGCATCGCTGAATCCATGTAATTCTAATTCCAAATTACTCTTTCCAGTGCAAATCCAACGTTGAACTCTGATGTCTTGAAGAAATGGAAGTTCTGCTTGCAGAGACAACCATTCTCGTTGCAGCTCGAGTGGAATAGGTGCGTCCCATGCCAAATCCTTCAACCATAGCTTTTGCATTACGATTTTTGCAGATATCACACATGGAGAAATCTACCCAAGTGGGTCGAAAAGTTTGGCAATAGTTGAGAGAATCGCTCGCTTGGTGACTTCTGTTGATTCGGATTGGGTCCACTGAAAGGAAAAGGAATCGCTGTAAGGAAGCACGTTCTTGGGGAGCAATGTTGACAAGAGCTTCTTCAAAATTACCGACCCATTTCCGCAAGTGGAAGCCAGCTGATGACAGAAGTTGGTTGATTTCGCTTACCTTCTGTTGAGCTTCGCGAATTGAGTCTGCTCCGCTTACCAAGTCATCAACGTACATTTCATGACGTATAATTTGAGCTGCTAGCGAATAATTGTGCCTTTCATCGTCAGCGAGCTTGTTCAATGTTCGTGTGGCCAGAAAGGGAGCAGAAGCGGTTCCAAATGTTACCGTCTTCAACCGATACAGCTTCAACGTACTCTGCTTGTTGTCTCTCCAGTAAATCAGCTGATAAAAGGTGTCTGCTTCTCTCATTTGGATTTGCCGATACATTTTTTCGATGTCAGCTGTCAAGGTTATCTTAAAAGTTCTCCATTTTAATATGATGTCCAATATATTTGCTTGTGTTTTAGGTCCGACCAAAAGATGTTCGCTTAAGGAAGTCCCATCAGTAGTTTTAAAAGCGGCATCGAAAACTCGCAGCTTCGTTGTTGTACTGGACTCCTTAAACACAGCATGATGGGGCACAACATAATGGAATGGTGACATAAGAACTTCGCCTTGGCTGACATCTACTTCTTCCATTTGATTGAGTTGACGATATTCGGAAATACAGGCTGAATACTGTTCGTGTAACACGTGGTTGTTATCGAATCTTCGTTCAAGTTGAAGAAACCTTCTCAAAGCTCCTTGTTGAATTCCTCCTAGTGCGGGTCGAGCACCTTCTTTAAATGGTAAAGCAACCTCAAATCGTCCATCTGGTAAATGGCTGGTGAATGTCTGGAAATGATTCTCACAGGCAGCGTCTTCGGCAGCTTCGGGTTCTTCAAAATGTGATTCTTCGATTTCCCAAAATTTCCGAAGTTGTGAATCAATATCGACAATCTGCAGGTGAATACGAAATATTTCAACAGGTACTTTACCGAAAATAATACATCCCAGATGCGTTTTTTGAGCAATAGGGGCAACAGGCTCGTTTCCCCTAACTATTTCTGGCAAAACGACTTCAGAAAAAACATCGCTACCTAGAAGCAAATCGACGCCAGAAGGCTTATAAAAGGAAGGATCAGCTAAACTCAAACCTTGAATATGAGTCCATTGATTTGGAAGAAACTCTTTATTGGGAAGTAAACCAGTTAAAGTTTTGAAAACGAATGCCCTAGCAACAGTTTCAAAAGAGGTATAAATCGATTTAAGTTTTATAAATAAAATATATTATTTTAAATAACTTAAAAACACTTATTTTAATTATTTATTTATTTAAATGCATTTCGGAAGCTATGCTTCCATCGTCAGTAAGTTTTATATAAATAATAATAATAATGCATTTAAGTAAATAAATAATTAAAATAAGTGTTTTTAAGTTATTTAAAATAATATCTTTTATTTATTTCATGAAAAAACACGTTAAAAATCAGGGATGTGACCCGATATTATATTATATTATTTGGTACTATATTAATAATTTCGGGTCGACCCGAAATTGGTGCGAAATCGGTGCGAAACTATTTCCGTCACTAAACTCGGACCGAAATTAAATTCTAATTTCGGGTCGACCCGAAACTAAATTAATACGAATTTAGTTTCGGGTCGACCCGAAATTAAATTATTTATTAGAATTTAGTTTCGGGTCGACCCGAAATTAAATTATTTATTTGAATTTAGTTTCGGGTCGACCCGAAATTAAATTATTTATTTGAATTTAGTTTCGGGTCGACCCGAAATTAAATAACTATATGAATTTAGTTTCGGGTCGACCCGAAATTAAATTCTTATTAATTTAGTTTCGGGTCGATCCGAAATTAGAGTTTAATTTCGGACCGAGTTTAGTGACGGAAATAGTTTCGCACCGATTTCTCACCTATTTCGGGTCGACCCGAAATTATTAATATTGTACCAAATAATATAATACAGGGTCACATGCCTTAATTTATGATGATGCAATTCTACACAGTAGGGTGTAGATAAAAAATGTTATGCGCCACCTTTATAAACAGAATTAGGTAAGATTCAGTTTGGTCAATATTTTAACTAAGTTTTTCGAGAAAAAAATATTTGTGGGGTCCAAAAAAATTATTTTTGCAGTTTATGGACAAAATAGATTTTAATAATGCAAACAAAATTTTAAACATGTATTTTGAAAAAAAAATGAAAAACTCATTATTTTTACAGTAGGGTGTTCCTTAAAAAAGCTATCTTCTATGTTTTTGGGCAGAATGGAATACAATTTATTGTGGTAAGTAAGCATTTAAGCAAAAATGTTGAAAAAAAACGTTTGATATTGGGGTGGTTCAAAAAAATTTGTATTTAAATTATTAAATATTTAAAATTTAGGGTTTTGCACATTTTATTTTATTTTTTTTTTTAACCGCAGAAAAAAATTGTTTGTTGTCATAAATTTTTTTCTACAATAACTTTGTTTAAATATTGACCAAACTGAATCTTATCTAATTCTGCTTAAAAATGTGGAATATAAGATTTTTTATCGACACCCTATTGTCATAATGTAATTTCAGTCCGATCCGAAACTAAATTCATATAGTTGATTTAATTTCGGGTCGACCCGAAATTAAATTCATATTTAATTTAATTTCGGGTCGACCCGAAACTAAATTCAATTAAATAATTAAATTTCGGGTCGACCCGAAACTAAATTCATATATAATTTAATTTCGGGTCGACCCGAAACTAAATTATCATAAATAATTTAATTTCGGGTCGACCCGAAACTAAATTCAAAAAGTTGATTTAATTTCGGGTCGACCCGAAATTAAATTATTTATGATAATTTAATTTCGGGTCGACCCGAAACTAAATTATCATAAATAATTTAATTTCGGGTCGACCCGAAACTAAATTCATATAATTAATTTAATTTCGGGTCGACCCGAAACTAAATTCATATGAATAATTTAATTTCGGGTCGACCCGGTATTAAATATTTAATACCATTCCGGGTCACATCCCTGTTAAAAATCTCCAATATCAAATCAATTTAAGTTTTATGTTAACAAAGCTTTGACAGGAACCATTTTTATTATTTCCAAATCCAGAAACTTCGATCAGTGTGCGACATTTTCTTAAATTAAGTTGTTGTGCAGCTGCTTCCGTGATGAATGTCGCTTCTGTTCTTCTTCTGCTGTTGCAAGCAAAACGAATGAAATAGTTTGATCTGAGACTTGATAATTGCGAGCGGTGTTGGTTGCTAAGACTTGATCACTAACTGGATTAAATGCTGGTGCGTTAGGATTTATTTGTGTTGAAACTTGAAAGGTACTTTGATTTGAATTTGGTACAAAAGACTGTGATGTTGTATTATTACTGTGTGCTTGTGAATTAGCTGAATAAGAATTAGAAAACTTTGAATTATTGGGTTGCGAATTTTGAGCGAATGAGGGTTGATCGTTGTGCGAATGTTGAGTATTGTGAGAATCGTGTAAAATCGAATGATGTTTCTGTCTGCAGTGATAACACCGTTTTTCACTAGGACATTGAAAAGTTTTATGGTTGTACGCCAAACAATTTTCACAAACTCCAAGTTGATTAATTGTTTTCACCCTTGCAGGTATATCTAGCTTCAGAAATGAGTAACAAGAACGAAGTGAATGCTGACCGTTATGACAGACTGCGCAGCTATACTTCTCTTTTCTCGCTGACTTCAATTGCAAAACCTTTGGTTTAAACTTGGATTGTTCCTTACTTGTTGAATCTTGCGACTTCGAACCTTGCTGACAAACAACCTCTAACGAACGAAATCGAGTTTCAAGAAAAACTGAAAATTCATTAAAGGTAGGTAGCTCTTTCGTTAAGCCTAGGTTCTCTTCCCATAACTGCTGTGTTTTCACAGGAAGTTTTTGCAGTAATGTGAATATCACTATGACGTCCCAACTCTCTACTGGTACACCCAAGTTTTTCAACGCGTGAAGCACCTCTTTCGATTCATCTAACAGGCCCTTAATGGAATCTGAAGTCTCAGCTTTGATTATAGATTGCTCAAAAAAGGATTTCAATTGTGAGTTGACTAAAATTCTTTTATGATCGTAGCGTGTTGTTAAAATTTCCCAAGCCTCATCATAATTGTCATTATTGATTTCTAGATAACCCAATAATGACGCAGCACTACCCTTCAAACATGATTTTAAATATGTTAATTTCTCAATTATATTGGATATTGACGAGTTGTTGTGGATCAACGACATAAAAATATCATGAAAAGGACGCCAATTATTATAGTCCCCATAGAAAGTTGGAGGAGTTATTCGTGGAAGCTTAATCTCATGTACAGTTGATGCCTTCATTGTACTATTCAAATTAAATTCATCTTACTTTTCGATTTTTCTAGAACATTCACGACATTGGCTATCTAACCTAGCTAACTCTTCCAAATCGTTTAAAATTTCTGACTTGTAACAAAGACAAATTTCGACAATTAAATCGTTTAATTCCTCACATCTGTCGGCCACATCTTCGTTTTCTTCGGACCTTTGAATTTCATCGAAGAGCCCACTGATTTTTTTGTAATTTTCCTTTAAAACACTCAAACGACCATGCAAATAACTTTTAGATTTCTTTTCAGCACCCAAATTTTTATAACTCGTGAAGCTCTTCTTGACTTGAGCACAAATTTTCTTGAATAATTTCATTGAGGCTGATTCACTCATTGTAATTTATAAACACTCAATATAATTTATAATATGAAATTAATTGCACTCACTTTGATTTGCAGGATTCCGTAAAACGATGAAAATATAGATGATTCTGGACGACTTGATGCACCACAATGATGAACGGTGACCACGGTAAAACAGCTATGGACAACAGCAATATGTATAACGGCTATGAGAAACAACTTCGGACAACTGCTATGAACAACTGGACTCAGCAACGGCAACGATTAACTGCACTCAACAACGGCAAATTAATTGGAACAATCCAATTGCAATTTCTCCAATTTAATCCAAAAAAAGTTTTTATCGGTTTATGAACTTAATATGTAATTTTAATGCTACTCACATGAATTGCTGTTGAATAATTCCTTGCTTATTTGTTGCAGGACAGATGCTCCGCTGGACAATTCCAGGCGTACGTTGTACGAAGAAAGACGACAAACTCCACAAGAATGATGACGCTCCAATAAACGACGAAAATCCACACATATATCACAGCTCCGGTTTAATTAATTATCACAGTCTTTTTATATTTTACTATCACAGTCTAAAGTTTTTGATATCATAGTATTAAGTTTTTGATATCACAGTACTAATTAATTAATTAATATCCGGCTCGAAGGACCAAAATGTCTCAATCAAATTGATAATAAATGAAAAGACGATGTGTCTCGTTTGAGTTGAACAATGATAATGATTTAATTTCCAAGTAATTGACAATAATTTTAATAAAAAATGACTTGCAAATTTCTTGACATTAATGACATTATAAAATAGGGTGATTAAAAGGATGACATTAAAGATCGTTCACACGCTTCTTGTTGCTGGTTGTTCAGACGCTTCCTCTTCAGGCCAGTAATACTCCAACAATTAAAATGTTGTTTTTGTAATTTTATCTCGTGTCGATGAATAGATGTGAATTGCAACAACAATTTGTGCAGTGATGAATTCATATTTTTGCGTTAGTGTTCGTTAAAACATGAACCCTAGTGCAAAAATATGAATTCACCACCATCCGACATTTTGTTTAACTTATAAGCAAACCAGAATTGACGACTAGAAAAGTCAAAATGTGATACCTGGTGGCAAAAAAAAGCACTGTTTAAGCGATATAACAAACTGGCCGCCATAACAACTCCGTGTGTTTACATTCAGGTAAAATAATTAATTTTAAGACTTAAATTTGTTTTATCTCCATCAAGGTACACTTACAGGGCTATTCTGGCGTTGTGAGGCCTCACAATTCACAAGTCACAAGCCTTTGTGAGGTTGATTTCTTGTGAGGTTGTTGTGAGGTTCTCAAAAGGAGATCACAATTTCGATAGTTTTTGTGAGGCTCACAGTTGTGAGGGTACGAAAACCTCACAAAATCGATTTCACCTTTCCTTGTGAGGTTGTTGTGACTTGTGGGGTATCAGTGAGGTTTGCCAGAATAGGGCTGTTAGATGGCTTTATTAATATTATTTCTTTATTTATAATTTCAGTTCTCCAAAGAAAAAAACCCCAATCGAAAAAAAAAAACAATTTTCAGCTAGTTGACAGCTGACCTACGCAAGTACCTACATTCAATACTGTACATATTTAGATATTCTCTGGAAAAAAAAAACGGATAAGTGTACAGCTTATGAAGTCAAACGATGGGTGCTCCACTTGCGGAGCAGAGTTTGTGAAGCCATTGAGTGAAAAAATTCAAGTTTTGTAACACAATAACACTATTAACAAAAACGAATAATACTTACATCCCCGTTCTGCTAAAAATTCGCGTGAATTTTCGTATTCTGCTATCCGTCTTAGGAAAAAGCATATAATTGCGATAAAAAAAATTTCGATTCTCTCAAGAATTTCAAAAATAATTGTTCATAGAGTTTTGATTTGAATTTGGGTAGAATTTTTTTAATAATTTTTTATTTATTCCGAATTAAACTTCACAACACAAAGTATATTTTCGTTGCTTTATTGATATTTCTACGACTAAACTTATTCCCTTGTGGAAAACTATGAATTTGCAAGACAAATATTTTGTACATATCTCATGACCAACATGAACTCGAATAATTGGGTTTTGTTTTTGAAAAGAAACTTAAGGAAACACTTCGATTTTAAGGATAAAATTGTTTTTAATTCAATGATAAACTTTGTTTTTTGAAAAAAGAGCTTTGGTTTCTGTTTAAATTGTTTTTTTATTTAAATTAAATAATTTTCTTTCAGCACTTTACAAACACTGATCTCTATAATATTATAGAGATCAGTGTACACAAATCACATACAATTTATAACAGATACTGTCATATGATATCGCTTCAAGGTTTCTAAAATTTCCCGGAAGAGTACCCTCTCCAGCCGTCAATGACAGACGAGGATTCCAACCCTTCAAGCAAACGAAACCGCTTTGGACCCGCGCACGTAGTAAACAACGTATGGATGACTCCGTATACGGATCCAAACATGGATCCGCTAAACTGCGTTTGTTGGCTCAAATTAGTATGGAAATTAGAATCACCACGGACTCATTTTGTGCATGTATTGTGAGAGGGAGCTTCCCATTTCACCATACTCAGCGAGAACCGAAACAAAATGGAATCCAGAACGGATCCAAAAAAATGAACAAACGAGACAGGCGTTTTGTGGTTGAAGAATATTATGCAATTTATTTTCTTTTATCGTTTGTATATAAATGAAACATCACGATGTATTTTGTAATTAATAATTAAATAATTAACTTTTGATTTTAAATTGATTTTCTTTCTAGAGGGAATTTTTATTGAACTTTTGCGCTGGGCACGAACGTGAACACATTGAAAAAAGTTAATTGTTTTTGTTGTCTTCTCCTTTGTTTTCAGTCCATAAAAAAATACTCACCAATAGGGTATTGCACACATTCTCTCTTTCTCAGTAAAAAAAAAGTACTCTCGATTTTCGTTCTTTTTTTGCATACATATATAAAAAATGTGCTAAGATGTGTATGACACTCCGTTTTGAAATGATCCAAGAGAGACCGAAAAAGTTGGGTCAGTGAATTTGGTTGAAGGGAATCCTTATAATTCATAATATCTGATGGAGTGTCTTTAGTTCAAATGAAGAATTGGGCTTTTCCCTGCAGCATGCGTTCTTCGCACTGATCTCTATAATACACTGGATAGTGTATTCCCTACAAAGTATAAAATTTTTTTTTGGCTCCAATTGGGCTTTTCCACCAGCCGTCAGTTTCAAACAAGCAAAAACAAATAGGAAACAGCTGGTCTGAACTTGGAGAAAGGTAAACAAACGACAAATATTTTTATAATATAGTGCTTGTTTGTTTTCCAATAAAAACATATAAAACGATGGTTATAACGCCAATTTAACAAAAAAACAACTTCAATAACTTATCAAGCTTATTTATATAAACAAAAATCACAGAAAATATTAAAAATCCACATTGCACCGAAAAAGCATTTGTTTACATTTCTCCAAGTTTGATATCACATGTTTTGTTTTTGTTGTTTTGAACTGTCAAAATTAGAAAGAGAAAAGACAAAGATAGTTTTTGGAAAAGCCCAATTGAAGATGACAATTAGCGAAGGCAGCTTCAAGATTTGACATTTGCCGAGCAGAAAAAAAAAGGATTTTGTTTTGAAAAAAAAATTTTTACCGTGCAAACAAAATAAACCTGAAAGGAAGGTAAGAAATTTAATGTCGAATTCCTTTCAGCCAAAAAAAATCGATCCCTGTGAGAGATTTTGATCCCGGGCAGTTTTGGCATTCCATTCAACCAAAAAAAATCGATCCCTCATGATTTGGGATCAAAATCTTTGTTCCCGATTTGAAGAGAGATTTACACCAGTGATGGAAATCGACTTTTTTCGATTGTACTGAACGCTGAAACAAAATAGTAGTGAAAAAGAACAAATATTACTGGGCTCTTTTAGATGGATAAAAACTAGCAAACACACAAATTCATAAACAAAATTGATTTATTACGAAAAAAAAAAATTATTTGTTATAAATAAAGGAACTTCATTATTATAGCTAAATAAATAACGGACAGATCCCGTATCACAGTAAGGAGCCAGTTGCAGGTTTCATTGAATCTCATCATTGAATATTTAAATTTTTCGTTTTGAAATTTTTAAAATCCTAAATCATTATTAAACTGTCAGGTTTATTTTGCCATTAAAATAATCACTTTTGCTTCCTTAACATCTTAAAATTAAAAATAAAATTTTCAATGATTATTACGTATAACTGGTGCCTTAGATAAGAAAATAATAGTAAGTTAGGTAATTTGCATTTTTTTTACTCTAAAAGTTCTTCTTTTTGAAGAGGATTGTTTGTCACGTTTTTATTCATAAGATCTTTATTAATTACAAAATTGTGACAACATTCCTTTTTTAAAAGATTTTTGTTTTCTATCAGCATTCATTTTTCAAAAACCAATTTTTTTCCCAAAATTCCGATACAGATACATTTTCAGTTTCTTAATATATTCGCAGTCAGCTAGAGCTCTATATTCGTTGCCTATAGCTTCAATATTTTTGTGTTCATTAGGAAAAAAATTTAAAACAAATTGAACGATGGAGTTAACTTGACCATCCAATACTGCGCTTTGTGAGAAATTTTGAAGTGCGTTTGAGAAAACGTGATGAGCCCAACTGTCGTACCTGGGCGAAACGCAACATTTGGAGTTGAGGTCACTTGAACTTAAAAATTGGAAGCTAAATATGTACTCTTACATTTTCAGTTCAGTATTTAAAAGCAAATGACCGCCTTCAGCCCAAGTGGGGATGGTTTTGATATTGGGTAATTGGGCGTTCGCATCGCACATAGATTTTTTTAATGAAGATAAGAGAAAATTATCAATTTTGTACAAACAATTCAAAATTGTACTGAAAGTGGCAAAGGTGTACTTACGTACTGAGAAAATCAAATTGTACTGAATTCAGACAATAGTTAGGCTTTTTCCATCAGTGATTTACATCTATACAAAACACGCACTTGCACTCACACAATAGTAAAGTGACATTTAACTAAACGTCATTGTGAAATTTTTCAATTCGGAAATTATTGTTTACTTTTTAGAAGTTTTGTGAAAATAAATTTATATTTCCTTTTTCGTGGCCTTTTCAAATTTAAATTGTTATTTAAATACATTCATGAATTGGAAGAACGACGGTGACAATCGGTGTTTGTCCGCTGGTGAAGCTGCCGAATGCATTTACTGTTTTGCACAATCTATGTAGACTGTAGAATACAACGCCGCCGTTGCTGTAGCCATTCCAACTGCAGGGATACATATAATCCGGAAGAAAAGTGTGCTTCGACTACATGTGAAATTGCATTTCCAGACGAGAAGGTGTTGCATTATCATTTATTTGGATCAAAAAATCCCTATGTGTATTTTAGTTTTAATTGATATTTTAGACTCATAGTCCCCTATTACACGATGATTCTTTGCGTCTGACTCTTTTTTCGAATTTCTCTTTGAAAATCATCCTGTGAGTCGCACGCTATTACACGATGATTCTTTGCGCCTGACGCTTTTTCGAATTTCCCTTTAAAAATCATCAAAATAAAGTTATATAAAAAGAAACGTTAAAAAGAGTCATCGTGTAATAGGGGACATACGAGGAAAGAAAATCGTTTACTCTTTTGTAAGTTAAACAAGTCGCCATGATTTTTTTAATTTTGTTTACCATTTTAAACTTCAGCATTTTAAATAGTCTCAAATCTACGACTAACAAAGTCGTCAGTTTTTCTGTCACCTACCTATATTTATACGAAGTCGAATGATGGCACTCTGAAGATTCTATTATTGATTTGCCTCAAAATATTGATTAATTTGAATCTCTCTAATATTTTGTTATATATAATTTACAAAGTGGAGAAAGCACAGTAATTATTGCCAATAAAATTAAATTTTATTATGAAAATACTGACAGATTTTGGACCATTTAGAACTAAATTTTAAAAAACGAAATTATTATGAAGTTATAATTCGTGTACATTACATCTACATAACAACAATTGGGTTTCCTTTTCAATAGTTATTTTTCTCCAGATCCAATTCAGATCAGATCATGATTATAGAACAAACTGGATCACAGAAATTTTTAGTTTTCATAGTTGGTCACATTACCCATAAAATTGACAGATTACAGAATGAAAATTCCATCACACAATTTGTATTTTGATTGTTTTAGCCATTTGCAAATTCCGGGGTGACATTCTGTATGGGAAAAGCGAACAATCGTTTTCGTTTTTGCTTATGTTCGTTTATGAAAAACGAACGATCGCTTTCGTTTCGCTTATTACAGAATCTGGCCCCCGACCATCTCGAATAAAATCTCGTGCATGCAGAATGTCGGTGATAATCTGTACAAATAAATAATATACAATAATAAATAATAATTGCGACAGATAAAAAATAATTCGTTAAAACACAAACATTTGTATATAATATGTAAAATCACTTTAATGTAAATAAAAAAAAATGTTCTTTTAAGGTAGAACCGCACTAGGTGGAACTGCACTTCAGCGACACCGTGCGCACTTTCGCACGAAACTGAACGAAACTTCACGTCGCGACACAGTTGGTCAGATTACCAACTTTGTCGCATAGTGTCGCGCCGTGAAGTGCAGTTGTCGCTTAGTGCGATATAGCTCATACAATTTCCTACAAATAAGTCGTGAAGTTGAGTTCCGCTGAAGTGCAGTTCCGCCGAGTGCGGTCCTAGCTTTATAGTTTGAAAATACTTATACTTCTAGGAATTTTTCCCTATACATACTATCACTGGTTTCATCAAGAAAATAGTGCCATATTTGACATGCCACATACACAATTACAAAAAAAAATCAATCCCATTTTGATCTCCATTCAACACGAAAAATCCGCAATCCCGGATCAAAATCCCAAATGGCAAATGGAATTCGACATAAGCGATTTATTTAATTTATTTAGAATGAATAAAGCTATCTATAAAATAGAATGTTTTTTTTTCAGAAAGTTTCCTACGAAATGCAATCTCTAATGTCGATTTGGAAGAAATTTTTCGCAATAACTTTTGTTAAGTTATTTTTTGAGTTGTCGTATACCGATATCAAATAAGTGTGCTGTTGCTATTGCAAAAAATTTTGTTTAGGTATTTATAAAATAAAAAGAGTGTGCGTACTTATGTACACGCGCTAGAAGTAAAACTTCTTTCACGACAACAGGGCAAGTATTTTTCAAGTCCTACCACTCAGAGCACCCGATTTGAAACTCAGAACCGTTGCAAAATCGTGACGCTGAATTTTGTAATTCGTGACGGGAATTTGTATGTCGGTTTGACATGTCACTGACAGCTCCATAGAAAAATTTTTTACCCCCATGCCGCAAAAGAAGTTTTACTTCAATAAGTGAATAAAATATCAGTGAATGTTTGCTATCAAACATTCACTGATATTTTAAGATATATTATCTAAACTTTTCATATCCAAATATGAAAGTCTTGGATACAGTGGTTGAAGCCTTTGTCATCTACCAGACCATAGATCAAAAATATTTTTGATCTACGTACCAGACAAGTGGCGTCCCATGAAAAAAGCATAGAATATTTGTTATCAGAGGGGAAGCTTCTTTCTGTGAGAACATATTTATAAATGCTATCACAATTCATTTAGAATTCGAATTCATACTCATCTTTGGGTTCGTCATGGATACAAAAGGCCTCACTCAGGACGTTTTGGACCCCCATTTTCATGTCTAGGGCGATCAGATCTTTTATAAAACATAATGTTTTAGTTGCAAATTGCAATACTTTCTATCTGGGCTTTCGAAAATACCATGCACCATTACCGACAAAGGCCGCACCACTGAATGCAAGACCTTCATATTTGCATATTATTAAAGAATCTGTTTAAAGACCCCACAGCGCCTACGCAAAACTATAGGATTTGGGCGTAGGAGCGAGGTTGGATTTAAATACAGACTTTTTAAATGCAAAAGAAACTTTGGATACACCCAACCTCGCTCGTACCCAAATCCTACAGTGTTCCGAAGCAGGGGGCACTGTTTATACGCCGTAATGCTGGGTGCTAGCACTGTATTTATGTAAGCAAGCAAACAGAACATAGAAGTAAGAAGCACTATGTCGGGTCTTTAGACAGACTCATTATTAAAAATTATATAAAAATACCAGTGAATTTTTGCTCCAAATTTGATCTCGGTCTCCAATAAATCATAAAAAATCATGCAGTTACGGAATATTTTATATTTCTTTCATCATTTTTAAGAAACATTTTCCAAAAAATAAAATCCTTTAATAACGAAAAATCCGATTCAACGAATCCTTACAAAAACTCGAATCGAATGACTGCGAACAGCCATGAAGAAGTTTTACAATAAACCAAGAAAAGTGTAAAGTGAAACTAAAAATTAATCCACCAACACAACATATGGAATCAAAGACTGAAATTTCAGATGAAATTAAATCTGAAACTAAGCCCCTTCCGTCAACTTAAGGTTGACACATTCATCGAAATCGGAACCTGGTCTAACGATATGGCAAACAGCATGAGCGAAGAAGACACCGACATGGAAGATGAAGAATTCTGTTCAGAATTTTTTCCACTAAATGTAAGCTTTTGCAAAACTGAATATGACATAGTTAAATCAGATAAACCAAAAAACATATATATATAGCTCAGATGAATCATTTACTTCCATAAGATTACGATAATGAAATATTATCCAATAGTGAGATGAAAACGATGGTCCTCTACGCATCGAATTTACGTCGTACAATGTGGCCGGAGGATATAATTTCGATGGTGTTGATACGAACATAGAATCTGAGTTGAAATCATCAGAGAAAGCTTTCCTGCTGTCGACAGAAAGGTTAAAGAAAGAAATCCACTCATCAGGAATGTTAGTTCCATAGAGTACTAATATTATCTAGAGAACCGACTCGTACCCCCTTGCCTAAAACACCCTCAAATTTTATTTTAGCTCAATGAGAGAAAACTCTTAAATTCCCTGTCCGTGAATACGTGTGAATTGTTGATACAACAACAATTGGAGCCAGTAGCTCAAAAAGTTGAAAAATTGAAAAACACCCGATTTGCGGTCATTTAAATACTTATATCTTTGGATCCAATGGTCGGATTTAAAATTCAAATTAAAGCCAGAATGACAGTTGAGTACCAGCTATACAAAAATGTTCAAAACCGTTCAAAATTTCATACTAAAAAAATTTAATTCATTTTTGGAGAATAATTTTCATCGAGGCAAACGTAACGAAGAAGTGGAATACACAAGAAACAAAAATTAAAAAAAAGTTTGCTACTGGTTGGAGGGAGATAGTAATTCTAAAGACGGTGGAGAATGTGCAACAAAACAGCATAACCTTGGCAAAGTGGCTTCGCATCGGGAAAAAATTTGCTATACATATGTAGGTATGCACGTTTGTGGTAGGTATTTTTCATTCATAATTTGTTAAGGTGCCTTCATATGGTTGGTTTGGTTGGCTGATAACTTTTGTTCTAATAGTTGGATCGTTAAGGTTGAGGTCTTAAAATTCAAGTTGAATATCAGGCTACATATTTTTTACAAACTCATTTCAGGGTAACATAAAAGTATGTTTATATTACATTTACAATATGAGTAAGATACAATAGATTATTAACTCTAGTCAACAGTTTTAAAGATTGCAAAAAAAGAAAAAGAATGGCTACGACAAAATTAATGATAAATGATAATTAATAATACATTGTATCTTACACATATTGTATTGTAAGTCAATGACTAAAGCCTCAACTACATAAGCCAAAAAAGTGGAAAAGTGCAAAAGTGAAAATTTTTAAATTGATTTTGTGATAGTTTTTCTGACTAGAAAACTTATAAAAATGATGCAGAAAGCTTAAATTTTGGTTTAAAAACAAATTTGTGTATTCTTTTTCACAAAACAACGGCGCTAGCGGTAAAAAAAATATTTTTACTTTTGTACTTCAGTACTTTTTGGCTTATGTAGTTAAGCCTTTAGGGTATTCATGCAACGTTGGAAAAGCATCGTAAACGTCTTAAAGTTTACGACGTCGTAAACGAACTGTCAAAATTTGTATGGGAAATCTTTTCAAACAAATCTTATGTCGAATTCCTTTCAAAAAAAGAATCGAATTTTTTTCCAAAAGAATCGAATTTTTTCTGTCAAAACGAATTTTTCTAGTGAAGATGAAAAACTAACCCTCTAGATGCAATAACTTAAGAGTTATGAGGTGATAAATAAAACAACAGAAATATGTCAATATCTCGGTTAAAATTTTTTTGAAAAATCTAAAAATTTTACAAAACAAGTAGATAACCAATATCTGTCATCTGAATGATTTTGAGATTTTTTAAAGCATCCGTCAAAAAGATAAAAATCAAAAAGCAAAAAATTAATTTAATTTTTAATTTTTGAATTTAACGGACTCTTATTTTGAATATCTGAGCGCATAATCCTCCATATTTCAAACTGAGCGTGTCTGCTTTTGCTCAAAGAAGTGCTGGCATGGGCTCCCATTTAAAATGCACGGGACCACTAATACATGCTTATGAAAAAGTAGATTCTTCTAGCAGCTTGTAGGTCGAAAGAGAACAAACCCCTTAAGTCGGTTCTCTAGATAATATACATTATATCATTACACCCCAGAACAAAACGAAGTCGCCGAGCGGATGAGTAGAACTATAGTTGAGCGGGCTAGATGTTTACTGTTCGATGCATCACTACAGACAAATTTTTGGGCAGAGGCAGTGTCTACAGCAGTCTATCTTATAAATCAAGCGATATGTCAAGCGAAACACTATTTGAGATATGGAACGGACAGAAACCAAATATTGGCCAATTAAAGGTTTTTGGTTCCAAAGCTATGACACATATTCCCAAAGAGAAAAGAAGGAAATTCGACTTTAAAAGTGAAGAACTCATCATGGTTGAATATTGTGAAGACACCAAGGGTTATAGACTATCGACCCAATACGAAACAAATTGTCTAGAGCAGAGATGTGTTTTTCATTGAAGAACCCCGAACAAGTTATGTGAATAAGACTAATGCTAAAACTTATGACTTTATTTTCCCAGACTATGGAAGTGGATATGAAATATGCATAGAAAACGCAACCACAAGAGAAGAACCCGAAGAAGACGAACTAGTTTCAAATCGATTTGATGACCGCTCCGAAACCGAATCCTCATCTTCAGAGGGTGAATTTTTTGGCTTTTCCGATGAATTCGAAACTTAAAACTTTAACCTAAAGGAATCTTAAGATGTTCCCAGCTCGTCAAAGCAGGTGGATGATAGTCACAGAGTACTTCGATGATCAGAGCGTTTAAGAAAAAACAATAATCCAGATCTTGTTGCATTCATCTCTACAGAAGGATTAGAAGATCCTTGTTCTCTGCAAGAAGCTCTCCAGAGAACCGATGTAGAAAAGTGGAAAGAAGCAATGAAAAGTGAGCTTGATTCACTACATAAAAACCAAACATGGACTCTCTGTGACTTACCGAAGGAAAAGAAACCACTAAATAGCAAATGGGTATTCAAAACAAACAGAAATTCAAATGGTACAATTGAACGATATAAAGCCCGACTAGTTATAAAAGGATGTGCACAAAAGATGGGAATCGACTACGAGGAGACATTCTCACCAGTTGTTCGATACAGCACTATATCGATTAGATGGATGCAGTCACGGCATTCCTTCAAGGAGATCTAAAAGAAGAAATATATATGCAACAGCCCGAAGGATTCCACAAAGGTTCAAAAGTTTATAAATTGCATAAATCAATTTATGATCTAAAGTTAGAATTTGGAATCAAAAGCTGGATGCTGGCAAAGCAATTGGAAGTCTTTTATTTGCAGCACAAGTTTCGAGACCCGACATTTTGTTTGCTGTAAATTGTCTTAGCCGGTTCAACAATAATCCTAACAAGATGCACTGGGAAGCTGTTAAAAGAATTTTTAAATACCTCAAAGGGACTATAAACTATAAATTAACATACACCAGAGATGTAAATTTTTCAGTTCATGGATATTGTGATTCGGATTGGGCTTCAGACCCAGAAGAAAGACGTTCAGTGACTGGTTACGTTTTTATTGGTCAAGGAGCTTCAATATCCTGGACACAAAGAAGCAACCAACTGTTGCTTTGTCAACTACTAAGTAATACAGCCCAACAAGCTTGTTGGATAAAGCAACTACAAAAAGAACTAGATGTTGCAGTCAAGCCTGTTGTCACCATTTATTGTGATAACAAGAGTGCCTTATGTCTAGCATCAGCAAATATCTACCACTCATGAACAAAGCATATCGATGTCCGCCATCTTTTCATTAGGCAACATATCAATGACGGCGGTCTTAAAGTCGAATATATTTCTACGAAGGAGATGATAGCAGATGCTCTTACCAAACCTGTTGTCAAGGAAATACAAAATAATGGTCTTATTTATAAAAGTTGTCTAACTTTAGACAACTGTCCAACTTTGGAAAATGTGTTCCAAAACCTAGTTTATTGTTGTCATATAGCTGCCTAACTTAGACACAGGTTAGGTTAGGTTAGGTTTATGTGGTTGTCAAGCAGAACGCTGGACACACTTAGACCATTGGTTGGCCCATTGTGATACCACAGGAATCTAGGAAACTTTCTTCCTACTCGTTGAACCATTTAGAGCTTCTTACGAAGCGAGCGAGACTATTAATGTCATGACTTGCCAGATCACTAGGATCATTGTAGTAAAATTCTCCTAAGTGGAGCCTACGTCGTTGAGATAGAGCAGGGCATGTACAGAGAAGGTGAGGAATCGATTCTTCCTCTTCTTCGTCCATACAACTTCAGCAGAAGTCGTTAGAAAATACACCAAGCCTTGTTGCATGCTTGCCTATTAGACAGTGTCCAGTAATGACACCTATGACAGAGCTAATGTGCAGTCTGCTTAGAGATAACAAGTTCCTAGAGCGCTTCAGATCCAGCACAGGCCAGATCTGTTTTGTGGCCTGACATGTGGCAATATTACTCCACCAAAGGTTTGTTCTCTCTATTGCATCTTGCTTTAGCAAAAGTTTACAGGTAGCGATGGGTATACCAATATTTGTCCGATTTGACGGTATAGGTAGTAAAGTTCCACTTTTGGCGAGTTCGTCTGCTTTGCAATTGCCTGGAATGTCCCTATGACCCGGCACCCAGCAAAGGTGAATGTTGAACTGCTGTGCCATCTCCAAGAGAGATGATCGGCAACTAAGGGCAGTTTTTGAATTTGTAGAGACAGAATTCAGAGATTTAATGGCTGCTTGGCTATCCGAGAAAATACGGATATCTGTAGTTGATATCACGTTTTCTTTGAGCCAAGACAGGACTTCCTTTGTCGCCAAAAGTTCCGCCTGGAACACGCTACAGTGATTGGGAAGACGGAAGGAGAGACTTAGTTTCAGCCTATCTGAGTATACACCTCCACCAACCCCGTCCTCTGTTTAAGAACCGTCAGTATAGAAGTGGATCGATTCATCTTCCAGGAAGGTCAGGTCCTCCCAGAGAGATCTGGAAGGAATGGTAACCTGAAAGTTTTTATGGAACTGTAGATGTGGGGTGGTGTAATCTGTGATACTTGGGAGTGATCTGAATGAGTTCAGAATGATCGAGTGGCCAATATCATAGTTGGACCATTGTGAGGAGGCTTTAAGACGTATAGCTGTGCTTGCTGCCGTTTGTTTGCAAAATATATCGAGAGGTGTGAGATGGCACAGAATATCCAATGCAGCGGCAGGGGTCGTACGGAGTACTCCACCCATGCATCGACAAGCTGACAGTTGGACCTTGCTTAGTTTGCCAACATTTGTTGTTTTATCTAGAGCGGTCCACCATACTGACACACCGTATGTTAAGATCGGTCTTACTACCGAGGTATATAGCCAGTGAGCAATGCGGGGTTGGAGACCCCATTTATTGCCGATGGCCTTTTTACATTAGAAGAGTGCCACCGTGGCTTTTTTAATTCTTTCGTTTATATTAGGTTTCCAGCTTAACTTCTTGTCAAGAATAAGACCCAAATATTTTGCTTCATTCGAGAAAGTTAAAGGTACACCTTTGATGGTAGGAGGGTCTATATGGGGAATTTTGTATTTCCTAGAAAAGAGGACAAGATCAGTTTTGCGAGGGTTGACACCCAGTCCACAGCGATCGGCCCAGTTTGTTAGCTTATTTAGCGCGTTTTGTAAGAGTTCACTCAAGGTATTGGGATGTTTTCCTGATACGAATAGCAACGTCATCCGCATAAGCAATCACACTGTACCTCTCCTCCTCAAGGCATATCAGAAGTTCATCAACGACCAAATTCCAGAGAAGGGGAGATAGGACACCGCCTTGCGGCGTACCTCTACTGAAATTTTCTGGCAGAAAAGCCGCCCAGTTTTGAATTGATAACTCTGCTGGTCAGCATTTGATTAATCAATTCACCAAGCGAACCATCTACTTTCAGACATGACAGCGCAGATTCGATTGCAGATGTGTTGTTAAAGGCGCCTTCAATATCTAGGAATGCAACCATAGTGTACTCTTTATGGTGGAGGGAGTGTTCGATGGTTCGCACTAGTGTGTGCAGAGCCGTATCTACTGATTTCCCTTTACAGTAAGCATGTTGAGCTGAAGACAAGAGTCTTGAGTCAATGCTTGTTCTTAAATGGATATCAATCAGTCGTTCAAAAGTTTTAAGAAGGAATGATGATAGACTAATAGGTCTGAGATCTTGCGGATTTACATAGGAACATTTACCGGCTTTGGGGATAAAAACAACTCTTACTTCTCTCCATAACAAGGGAATGTGAGCCATCTTCAGATAACCGATGAAAAGTACCTCCATAATTGGCACAACAATGTCAGAAGTCATCTGAAGTTCAGCTGGTATTATGCCGTTTGGCCAAGCTGACTTGTAAGGTGCAAAGCTATTGATAGCCCATTTTAGCTTGTCCCTTGTAATCAGACCTTGTGGATAAGTTAATATATTTCTGGAACTAACGTGGTCGCTGTTATTAACAGTTTGGGAGCTACCTGGAAAATGAGTGTCTAGTAGCAGGTTGAGGGATTCTTCGCCTGAGTGGGTCCATGTGCCGTCGACGTTTTTTAAGAAACTGGGCATCACTGGATTAGTTGAGAGGATTTTACGTAGTCTTGATGCTTCGGAGGTTTCTTCTATTTTAGTACAGAAGCTCCTCCAAGAAGATCTTTTACATTTCCTCAATTCTTTCTTATACATTTTTAGGGATTCCTTATACAAGTCCCAGTCTGAAGCTAATCTTGTGCTTTTTAATCGATTGAATAGTTTCCTACAACTTTTCCTGAGTTCCACCAATGCGGTTTCTTTTTACCCGTTACGTGAGTAAGAGGGAAAGCGATTGACATTGAGTTATTAAGGGCTAAGGTAAGATCTTTGACTTTGTTGTTAAGATCATTTATATTGGAGGGAGGGCTTAAAAGATTAGGTTTAACTAAACTTTCTAGCACCATCCTATATTTGGGCCAGTCAGTTTTCCTATAATTTCGAAAAGTAAAGTGGCTAGGGGATTCAACATCTAGACTAAATTGGATGTATCGGTGATCAGAGAAAGAATGTTCCTCAGATACTTTCCAATCTTTAATCATGTGATGAATTGTGTCGATTTCTGGTAACGAATGTAGGTTCATTCCCTACGTTACTTACTATAAGGTTAGTACTTAAAATAAAATCAAAAAGAGACTCACCTCTGTCGTTGATATCAGTACTACCACATACTGTATGATGGGCGTTAGCATCACACCCAATTATGAGGCTGATCTTCTGCCGTTCTGCTTCAGCGATAATTCTCTCCAGGGTGCTACCAGTGTGAGGGCCAAGGTTGTCGTGGCCAAGATACGCCGACACAAGCCAATACGACCCTTTGGACGTATCGAGTCTGGCGGCGGTGACGTCTCTATCGCTTAAATTAGGGAGTAAAAATACATTAATGCTACGTTAAGGATTTAAGAAAAAAGAAAAAAGAAAAACTATATTAAATTTGTTTTTATATGTTTTGATTTTATTCTTATTTTGTTTTTAATTTCACAACTTATAATTTTTTGTATTAAAGTTTTACTGCGACGCGTTTCGGAGGTGCTTCTCCATCTTCGGGCGAAATACTTATGTTGCTAGTGTTGTTGGTTGTTACAGTTGACTTGCATTTCTGATCTTCTATTGTTTTGTTGTTGGTGGTTTTGTTTTCTATGTTTTGGCTTTTCTGGTGATGTGATGTTTTCTTTTTAGTTACTTCTATTGTAGTTGTTGTTTATTGTTTATTTATTATATTTGTGGTTTAATTTGTATTATGTTGTCTTCTTTCTTTCTTTATTGTTTTTGTTCAAATTTTATTGCTGTTTCGTATAATGCGTTTGGTTTAATGGTTAATTTGTCATTTAATATTTTGTCCTGTTCTTGTCTGTAAGCTTTATAGATTTCATATTCTTCCATTGCGTCAAGTAATCTGCTTTTTCTGTATATATGTAATGTTTGTAAATTGGTTTCAATGACTGTGTAATTATGATTGTTGTCAATTAAATGTAAAGCATACGTAGATTTGGTGTTTGGTTTGGGTTTGTGTTCTTTGAATCTTTCTTCAAAAGTTCTACCTGTTTGGCCAATATAGAACTTGTCGCAATCATTGCATTTTAATTTATAGACGCCAGAGTTAAATCTTGTTTCTTGTTTTGTTTTTGGTTTTAGTATATTTTGTAAGTTGTTGTTTGTTTTAAATGTTATATTTATGTTAAGTTTCTTAAATTGATTTGTTAATATTTGTGGTACTAAATTAGTATATGTGACTGATGTATATTTTGGAATCTCTATTGTTTTGGGTATATTAGTTTTGTTGTTGTTTATTTTCTTTTTCTTTTTCTTTATTAATTTGTCTATTATTGTTGTTTTGTATCCATTATTGTACGCGATTTGTTTTATTATATTAATTTCGTTGTCAAAATCGGTTTTGTCCATAGGAATGTTGAATGCTCTGTTTATAAAAGCGTTGAAAGCTGCCAGTTTTTGTGAATTTGGGTGGTGGAAATCACTGTGTATGACGGTGTCAGTGGTCGTTTCTTTTCTGTATATTTTATATTTTAGTTTATTGTTGAATTTTGTTATATTTATGTCGAGAAAGTTAATTGAATTATTGGTTTCTGTTTCTGTTGTGACTTTTATTTTTGTGTTGATATTGTTGATGTATTTTGTTAACATGTCGATTTGTCTTTGTGTGCCATCAAAGATCACAAAGGTGTCATCTACATATCTTGAATATGTTATTATTTTGTGTTTTTGTGGGTTTATTGTTGAGAGGATATATTTGTTTTCAAAATAGTTCAAATATATTTCTGCTAGTAGTCCACTTAATGGTGATCCCATAGCAAGTCCTTCTGTTTGTGTGTAAAATTGGTTGTTAAAGGTGAAATAATTTTGTTTTAGTATGATTTCTAGTATTTGCATTAATTCGTTAATTTGTTGAGTGTTGATTTTAGCTGCTTGTTTGAGGTTGTCTTTGAGTATTTTAATTGTTTCGTTGATTGGAATGTTTGTGTACATATTGGTTATGTCGAATGATATTAGTTTGGAGTTTGTATTTATGTTTATGTCGTTAATTTTTTCTATTAATTGTGAGGTGTTTTTGATGCTGTGGTTGTTTATTAGATTTATATTGTTTTTTATTAGTTGTTGTAGTTTCTTGGCTATTTTGTAAGATGGGGCGGTAGTGTAATTGATGAGTGGGCGTATAGGTATATCTTTTTTATGTATTTTTGGGAGTCCTGTGAGTTGTGGGGCTTTAGGGTTTGGCTGTTTGAGAGTATGTTTATTTATATTTATCAATAGGTTATCACATTTGTTAATGGCATTATTAATTTCTTTTGTATAAATTTTGGTAGGGTCGTTTTGTAGTTTTTGTATGTTATTGTTTTGGAAGAATGTTTCTGTTTTAGTTATGTAATCTTGTTTGTTGAGTAATACTATTGTGTTTCCTTTGTCGGCTTTTGTGATCATTGCTTCATTTTCATTCATTCCTCTCAACAATAAACCCACAAAAACACAAAATAATAACATATTCAAGATATGTAGATGACACCTTTGTGATCTTTGATGGCACACAAAGACAAATCGACATGTTAACAAAATACATCAACAATATCAACACAAAAATAAAAGTCACAACAGAAACAGAAACCAATAATTCAATTAACTTTCTCGACATAAATATAACAAAATTCAACAATAAACTAAAATATAAAATATACAGAAAAGAAACGACCACTGACACCGTCATACACAGTGATTTCCACCACCCAAATTCACAAAAACTGGCAGCTTTTAACGCTTTTATAAACAGAGCATTCAACATTCCTATGGACAAAACCGATTTTGACAACGAAATTAATATAATAAAACAAATCGCGTACAATAATGGATACAAAACAACAATAATAGGCAAATTAATAAAGAAAAAGAAAATAAACAACAACAAAACTAATATACCCAAAACAATAGAGATTCCAAAATATACATCAGTCACATATACTAATTTAGTACCACAAATATTAACAAATCAATTTAAGAAACTTAACATAAATATAACATTTAAAACAAACAACAACTTACAAAATATACTAAAACCAAAAACAAAACAAGAAACAAGATTTAACTCTGGCGTCTATAAATTAAAATGCAATGATTGCGACAAGTTCTATATTGGCCAAACAGGTAGAACTTTTGAAGAAAGATTCAAAGAACACAAACCCAAACCAAACACCAAATCTACGTATGCTTTACATTTAATTGACAACAATCATAATTACACAGACATTGAAACCAATTTACAAACATTACATATATACAGAAAAAGCAGATTACTTGACGCAATGGAAGAATATGAAATCTATAAAGCTTACAGACAAGAACAGGACAAAATATTAAATGACAAATTAACCATTAAACCAAACGCATTATACGAAACAGCAATAAAATTTGAACAAAAACAATAAAGAAAGAAAGAAGACAACATAATACAAATTAAACCACAAATATAATCAATAAACAATAAACAACAACTACAATAGAAATAACTAAAAAGAAAAAGAAAACATCACATCACCAGAAAAGCCAAAACATAGAAAACAAAACCACCAACAACAAAACAATAGAAGATCAAAAATGCAAGTCAACTTTAACAACCAACAACACTAGCAACATAAGTATTTCGCCCGAAGATGGAGAAGCACCTCCGAAACGCGTCGCAGTAAAACTTTAATACAAAAAATTATAAGTTGTGAAATTAAAAACAAAATAAGAATAAAATCAAAACATATAAAAACAAATTTAATATAGTTTCTCTTTTTTCTTTTTTCTTAAATCCTTAACGTATTTGAACCAACAACTTGGAGGCAAAAACCCACATCATGTATTAGTGCTACGTTTCACTAGTATGCAGGATCTAGGTTCACCTTTATCCGTCACATACAGTGTGTAGTATCCAGCAGTCCTGAGTCCCTTCACCAAGGATTTTACAATCCAGGGTTCTTGGACCAGGACGATATCAACTCCGTGCCTGGATAGACGGAGCAGAAGTGAGGCCGAAGCCTTAATGGAGTGCTGAAGGTAAATCTGGCCTAACTGCAGCATTTTGGCTACAATCAGGCAGATCAACCTCCACCACGGTGTTGTTAGCGTCTTCTGGTTCAGAGGAAGAACATAAAAGCTCATCCTCACTCAGAAGAGCGGAGTTGGGGTCTTCAGTCTCCATATCAGTCAGACTGTCGACTTTGATGGAAGACTGAGCCGTGATTGAGGATGACCTGGATACATCGTCTTCCATGGAAGGAAGGGTAATGAATGCACCAGGGTCCTCAAACACCGGAACAGCTTCGAGAGGGTTTGGAGGCACGCATTCCACGTCTTCCTCATCTTTTTTGTATATCCTCAAGGTGATCGTTTCGAACCCAAACCTAATCACACCTTTGGTCAGAGCTAAGGGGGCAAGGGACTCCTTATTGACCACGAAAATCGCGCTTCGATAAAGACCCCTTGCCTCCTCAAGCTTTGCGACTTTCCAGTTATGAGTCGGCAGGGACGGATTGCTTACTTTGACTATCTGGATAATCTCATCCACGCAAGAGGGTTCAGCCGGTATCCATGTGCGAGCTCTCGGCCTGCTAGGGATATCCTCCTTAGCAACAACTTCAAGCTTCGCACCTGGCCAAACTTCTCCCAACCTGCTGACAGCAAGCTTATACAGATCGCACGATCTCTGATCATCACAAACGATGAGCTTGACGTGGCCTTGATGCCAGCCGCCATCGCTTGTGACTGGAGGTGGTCCCGGGTTATCCCTCATTACGCTTAAGAAGCCAGCCGAGAGCTTCAGTTTTACCACCTGCCATTGATCAGATGAGATCGTGCCATCAATATCGCTCCTATCGATAACCGCAATCACGATCTTGTCTTTGAGGACATCGCAATAGGACAATGGGGGATTGTGGGGAGTGCTGGTGTTGTGCACTCGGGGCCGTTTGGGTTTCGGAGTGATACCCTCCAGAGACCTATTGCGCTTTGACGTGGAGTCGCCCATCGCCCACTTTTGGTTTGGAAGATAAACCGGTGTCTGTTGTTTTAGTCAGTTTTGTCTGTGTAGTCTGTATTTTTCGTTTTGTCTGTTTTGTTTGTTTGTTAATGTTCATTTTAGTCCCACGAGTAGCGAAGAAATAAAGGTCCGTCTGTACAGAGATTCGCATATGCAGATAAGGCTAGTTAATCCGGAGGTCGCCAGGTATCCGGATACTCGGTTAACGACTGAGCTATTTTTAAATTGGGCCCCCAGCCTGGCTGATCATCGGCACGGGTCGTTTAACACCACTGATCCTGCCCAATTGGAGTTGGGAGAGGGGAGGAGTGTTGAGGTTAGGAACGTCAGACAGCGTCATCGCCGTACTGTCGAGAGAGGAAGTGAGGAATGTAGGACAGCGTCATCGCCGTACCGTACATAGGGAGGAAAGAACGATAGACAGCGACAATCGCCGTTCTGTCGAGAGGGGAGTGTTACTACACAGGGTGAGGGAATGTTGAACAGCATCATCGCCGTGCCAACTAGGAGAGGTATGGGGGAGAAGTGGTATCGACGAACAGCTGCATCGCCGTGCCGCCGAGGGATAGGAAATAAAGGAAGGGTAAGGTGAGGGGATAGAGGAGCGACCTTTGGTTTCAGGACTCGTCTGGAGATTAAATCTCGAGAATCTTTGACCTTACTCAGCTTCTACAACTCGACAAGTTCGATGCTCGGGTAGAAGAACTTAGACACAAGAGTAGATTGTCTTAACCGTGAATAATGTGATATTTATTTTTATTAAATAAAGCATATTTCGACCAATTTGAAAATAGTTGGACAGTGTCTAAGTAGATAAAATTTTTATAAATACGACTGTAGATGTTTAACAGCAATGGGTCTTAAAAACAGTAATTGAATTTACTGGGAGTGTTGGATTAAAATTCAATTACTCAATATACTGTTTAAAATAGAACTTTGTTTGTCAAAAGTATTTTTATAGTAGGTTTTAATATTTTGTTGTTTTGTCAATTTATTTTATGTAAAATTAATATTATTCTGTTCTGTTTCTTCATTGAAGTCAGACCTTATTATTATTCTTCGACAAACGATCAATGAAATTCCAATACGATTGAAGATTTAAATTATGTATTAGCTTACAATTCGAAAAATAGCATGGGATCGACTAGAATGTTCATTCATGTTCGTTTCGCCGATTCTTCTTTTTTTACTTTCTTCACGGAGATGGATTAGCAAATCTTGTTCGCATGTTATAATGTTTTCACTATTGACTGCAATTTCACCATAAGGACTTTCCTGAATTTTTAGATCTGTGTTTGATTCGTTCAGCAGATCATACATTTTTTCATTGTAGATTTCAATGTAGCTACCTCTAAAATCATAAAAAAGATCAATTAAATTATTTTTGCTTAAATTTTTAATTATAGAAATTCAATTCCATTAAAATGTTGCAAACTGCAATGGTTTAGTTATTACTTAATTCCAGAATCGCCTATAAACAAATATGAAATTACAAATCCCGCATTAAACATGATACGCCGTGCTATCTAGAATAGGCATACTTGCAAACCTATTCTATATCTCCTTGAGTCTGAAGAATCTTTAAATTGAATAATTGAAAGCAAGTTAGAGAACGAAATAAGTTGAATAAAATAGTGACGTTCAATTTCTTAACATTGTTCATAAACATTTCCAAAAAAAATGTGTTTACTTGAGACATCTTTAATAAATTAAAAAAAAAACAATTTCTCAGCTTCATACTTATTATAGATAATGCGTAGCACTTAAGAATTTACCATTACCTCAATAAAAATTGTCTGTCAGTAGAATTTTCAGTCTCCCTGAAAATTTTCTTTGTCGCTAGAACCATGACACCCAGATTTTGACCATCATCATCATTGTATACCTAAGTTTTTCCCAAAAACAACCAACAAAATCTTCACAGTCACATTCAATTTTAAATTAAAAAATCAAGAAACACCCACCAGAAGAAGTTTGTCCATAGGCAAAGATGGTTCCGTTAAAACCTTTTACACAAGCTATTTGTTTAGCAATTGTATCAAAAATTACTTGATTGCTTGCATCTTGATCGAATATGTGGTCTAAAAGAAGAATCCTTTAAATTCTATAAAAATATGAATATTATTTTAACTTACCAAAATTAAAAGGTTGTGGACCAACCCATCGACAAGTTTTATTTTCACCAGCAAGTTCAAAAGATTTCACCCATAAAAAAACTCGACTCATGACCTGTAATTAAAACGCACAAATGAACAATTTTTAAGTTAAAGCAAATATTTAAATATTTTACAGAAGTTTTCGAGAACATTTTCTTCCAAAACAAAACTCTAAAATAAAAAAAATTCACGATTGGTGTCATTTGTCAATTGTCATTCTTAGCATTTCAAATGTTATACTTTTATAAAAATATTAGGCAGCTTCAAGTATAACAAATCTTCAAATGGAGTCAGCTATTTTGTACGAATACGCTATCCAGTGTATTATAGAGATCAGTGGTTCTTCGTATAGCAATACTCTACCACATTCACAGCGACAATTAAAACCACACGCGTGTATTTGCTTTCGGAGCTCTGTTTCAAATTCTGAGAAGGGTTGTTTCTCCCTTTGGAAGATACACGAGTCTTTTTTTCGGTCGTTTCGTCTTTGGTCTTTTTGACAGCTTGTGGAAATGTATGGATTTGTTGCTTCATTCCCCCTACATTTCTACAACCCTCACCCGAGCTGTCAAAAAGACGAAAGGAAAAACAACTGAAAAAACGAGTCGTGTAATCAGCGTCATTATTGTATTTAAACGTTTCCATTGTTTGATTTGTTTTTGGAATACAGTATCTGTCAAACGCTGTGATGATATCATTTAATGTTCTTACTTGTATATGCTGTACCGGTGGCGGTTCTTCATTATTGACTGGGGTTGGGGGGACGCTATTTGTCGTTGGGGAATAGGGTATTGTATATTTCCCTTGCCTGCCGACCGACTAGCCACAGAAAGGTCGCAATTTTTTTCGCTTCGACTTCCTCCATCTTGCCAGTGGCCATCATATACATCAAAAATTCATTTTTCCACGAAATCCATTCCTTGGCCAAGTGAAAGCAATCCAGCTCCTGTATAGCGCGTTCGGTTGCCATTTTGTAATGGCGAATGGCGATGGCGATTTGTAAATTTTGATTTAAGAGTTGCAAATATATTTATTTTGTTTTCCTTTATTTTGTTGAGGTGATTGGCTCACCACTTTTGACACCATGTAAAGATTACTCTTTATATACACTGATCTCTATAATACACTGGATAGTGAATAGCCTATAGTTTATAACAGTTTTTGTGAGGCAAGTTTTTTAAAGGGTACCGGCCAAGACCAAGATAATATAAAATAAAGTTTATTGTCGATTTTGTTTCGCGCCATAAATTAAATATGAATAACAAGGAAAGGTGCTATCCAAAACAATTAACGAAGATCATATTTGTTTCCTGGCCAAGGGCGTCATTCCAAAAAGATATCAACCATCGATGTATGGCTTCCGTTGCACAGTGTGGTAGATCGCAAATCTAGCTGGATAAAATGAAAAAAAAAAAGTTAAGCCACATGACTTCTGATCATTTGTTTAGCTTCTCAATACAATAGGTAATTGTTATTCATGTTTTATTTTTTTTATTTTTTACACTGATTAGGAAAAATTAAGCTTCAAAGTCAGTTGTTGACAACAGGTGCATTAACATAACAGAGAAAAGTGTTTTTTTGGTATAACTTTGGTTTACGATTAAAAAGGCTACGGTAATTTTATTGTTATAATTTTTTTTTGTTATTATTAAACTATATTTCAAGGTAAAATATAATAATTTTTATTTAATTATTTCCATTGGAAATATTTAAAAAAAAAATATTTTGGTGAGAGGGTGAGAAAGAGGAAAAGATAAAGTAATATTTAACCTAAATACAAGTATATAAAGCTATAAATAATCTCAGAATGATGAATTTAAGAAACCAAATTTTTGTCTTAAAAATGTCTGTTTTCCTGCCAGTGAGACTTTTAAGTTTTGGTCTGTTTTTATTAAAAAAAATAGTTTAAAAAAAAAATACTGGTTGTTTAGATTCATTAATATAATTGAAATCATTTTGTATGAACAAAATTAGCAGAAAGTTAAACCAACGCGAGTTATTAATTTTGTCCAGCTAAATTTGTGATCCACCACACTGTGCGTTGGTCAGATACACTCCAAAATGTTTCTGCACTTTCTTCATGATGGGAAAAATTAAGAAAATTGAAAAAGGTTTTGGAGTGTATCTGGCTAACGGAAAATCGTACAGAGATGAATGACACCTTTTTGGAATCACCATTGAATGTTGTTATAAGTAGCATTAAAATATTTTACTCAAAAGTTGTTATGAGACAGGTTCCAATATGCGAGTCCCAAAAGTAAATTTTTTTTAATAGTGATTATTTTTTAACAAATTTTGATACTCGTTTCTAAAGCATCAATTGCTGTTTTGAAAAAGGTATCAACCATCGCTGTACGACTTACCGTTGGTCAGATACACTCCAAACCGTTTTTGATTTTTCTTCATGATGGGAAAAATCAAGAATATTGATAAAGGTTTTCGAGTGTATCTGGCCAATGGTAAATCGTACAGCGATCGTTAATACTTTTTTGGAATCAGAACTTAATGCTGTTAAAATAAGCATTAAAATATTTTACTCAAGAGTTTTAATGAGAAAAAGCACTCTTAAAATACGCATACAAGTTCCAATATGCGAGTCCCAAAAGTAAATTTTTTTAATGGTGATTCTTTTTTAACAAATTTTGATACTCGTTTTGAAAGCATCAATTGCTGATTTCAAAAAGGTATCAACGATCGCTGTACGACTTACCGTTGGTCAGATACACTCCAAACCGTTTATGATTTTTCTTCATGATGGGGAAAAATCAAGAATATTGATAAAGGTTTTCGAGTGTATCTGGCCAATGGTAAATCGTACAGAGATGAATGATAGCTTTTTGGAATCAGCACTTAATGCTTAAAGCACTCTTAAAATACGCATACAAGTTCCAATATGCGAGTCCCAAAAGTAAATTTTTTTAATGGTGATTCTTTTTTAACAAATTTTGATACTCGTTTTGAAAGCATCAATTGCTGATTTCAAAAAGGTATCAACCATTGCTGTACGACTTACCGTTTTTGATTTTTCTTCATGATGGGAAAAATCAAGAATATTGATAAAGGTTTTCGAGTGTATCTGGCCAATGGTAAATCGTACAGAGATGAATGATAGCTTTTTGGAATCAGCACTTAATGCTGTTAAAATAAGCATTAAAATGTTTTACTCAAGAGTTTTAATGAGAAAAAGCACTCTTAAAATACGCATACAAGTTCCAATATGCGAGTCCCAAAAGTAATTTTTTTTTAATGGTGATTCTTTTTTAACAAATTTTGATACTCGTTTTGAAAGCATCAATTGCTGATTTCAAAAAGGTATCAACGATCGCTGTACGATTTACCGTTGGCCAGATACACTCCAAAACCTTTTTCAATATTCTTGATTTTTCCCATCATGAAGAAAAATCAAAACGGTTTGGAGTGTATCTGACCAACGGTAAGTCGTACAGCGATCGTTGATACCTTTTTGAAATCAGCAATTGATGCTTTCAAAACGAGTATCAAAATTTGTTAAAAAAGAATCACCATTAAAAAAAATTTACTTTTGGGACTCGCATATTGGAATTTGTATGCGTATTTTAAGAGTGCTTTTTCTCATTAAAACTCTTGAGTAAAATATTTGAATGCTTATTTTAACCCTCATTAAGTGCTGATTCCAAAAAGCTATCATTCATCTCTGTACGATTTACCATTGGCCAGATACCTTTATCAATATTCTTGATTTTTCCCATCATGAAGAAAAATCAAAAACGGTTTGGAGTGTATCTGACCAACGGTAAGTCGTACAGCGATGGTTGATACCTTTTTGAAATCAGCTATTGATGCTTTCAAAACGAGTATCAAAATTTGTTAAAAAAGAATCACCATTAAAAAAAATTTACTTTTGGGACTCGCATATTGGAATTTGTGTGCGTATTTTAAGAGTGCTTTTTCTCATTAAAACTCTTGAGTAAAATATTTTAATGTTTATTTTAACAGCATTAAGTGCTGATTCCAAAAAGCTTTCATTCATCTCTGTGCGATTTACCATTGGCCAGATACACTCGAAAACCTTTATCAATATTCATGATTTTTCCCATCATGAAGAAAAATCAAAAACGGTTTGGAGTGTATCTGACCAACGGTAAGTCGTACAGCGATGGTTGATACCTTTTTGAAATCAGCAATTGATGCTTTCAAAACGAGTATCAAAATTTGTTAAAAAAGAATCACCATTAAAAAAAATTTACTTTTGGGACTCGCATATTGGAATTTGTGTGCGTATTTTAAGAGTGCTTTTTCTCATTAAAACTCTTGAGTAAAATATTTTAATTCTTATTTTAACAGCATTAAGTGCTGATTCCAAAAAGCTATCATTCATCTCTGTACGATTTACCATTGGCCAGATACACTCGAAAACCTTTATCAATATTCTTGATTTTTCCCATCATGAAAAAAAAATCAAAAACGGTTTGGAGTGTATCTGACCAACGGTTAGTCGTACAGCGATGGCTGATACCTTTTTGAAATCAGCAATTGATGCTTTCAAAACGAGTATCAAAATTTCTTGCAAGAAAATCACCATTAAAAAAAATTTAATTAAAAAAAAAACTTAAATAAAAAGCGCTTTTTCAAAAATATAAAAAAAAATTGTTTAATTTATTTCCTTTGAAGTTTTAACATAGTAAAAAACTTAAGGTAAGCCAAGATTAGTAGTATTCAATGCACCTATTATGTTAATACCAACAGCACTTCCACATAATTATTGTATTATCGAAATACAATTCTATTGGGCATACAAGACTGCTGCTACGCACGGATGATAGCCCTCATCTATCTTACTGAATGGTGTTTCAGAATCATCCACTATCCCTGGAACACAAATAAAAATTGACTTCGAGCATTTTTAGCAAGAGAGCATAGGACATCCAAAGTTGACACATTAGCTGCATTTGTTGAGTTCCTAAATATAGAAAGTGTATTATAGGCATTACAAAAACAAAGATTTCATATAAGTTGCTCTTAAATGATTTAAACTTAAAAAAGTGTCTTTTTGAAATCGTTTTTAAAAAGGAGATTAATTAAATTTTTCAGAAGTTAGTTTTATATGGAAATATTTTAAAATCTTTGTTCGATTTGAAAATGGTTTTCAGAATCACTTAGGGGACTTAAAACGAAACTTAGAACCATTCCAACCATCCTTATAAACCTAATAGTTTTGAAACGACAGCGTGGTATATCTACCAATTTTAAGAAATTTCTTAAAGGTAGTAGAAATTTCCTGAAATTGATAGATATACTACGATGTCATTTCCAAACTATTACTTTAAAAGGATGGTTGAAATGGTTCTAAGTTTAATTTGAAGTCCCTAAAGTGTTTCTGGAAACCATTTTCAAATCGAACAAAGATTCAAAAAAATTTCCATATAAAAGTAATTTCCGTCATTTTTCAGTTTTAAAGCAAATGCCGAAAATTACTTTTATATGGAAAATTTTTTGGAATATTTGTTCGATTTGAAAATGGTTTTCAGAATCACTTAGAGAACTTCAAATGAAACTTAGAACTATTTCAACCATCCTTATAAAGTTAGTAGTTTTGAAACGACAACGTGGTATATGTAACAATTTCAAGAAATTTCTTAAAAGTAATATAAATTTCTTGAAATTTGTAAATATATACCGAGATGTCATTTCCAAACTACTTGCTTCATTTCAATTATTGGAACGGTTTTGAGTTTGAATTGAAGTTCTCTTAGTGTTTCTGAAAACCATTTTCAAATCGATTAAATATTTCAAAAAAATTCTATATAAAAGTAATTTCGACTTTTGCTTTAAAACTGAAAAATGCCGAAAATTGCTTTTATATAGAAATTTTTTGGAATATTTGTTCGATTTGAAAATGGTTTTCATAATCACTTAGAGAACTTCAAATGAAACTTAGAACCATTTCAACCATCCTTATAAAGTTAGTAGTTTTGAAACGACAACGTGGTATATGTAACAATTTCAAGAAATTTCTTAAAAGTAATATAAATTTCTTGAAATTTGTAGATATACAACGATGTCATTTCCAAACTACTTGCTTCATTTGAATTATTGGAACGGTTTTGAGTTTGAATTGAAGTTTTTTTAGTGTTTTTGAAACCCATTTTCAAATCGAAAAAATATTTCAAAAAATGTCTATATAAAAGTAATTTCGACATTTGCTTTAAAACTGAAAAATGCCGAAAATTACTTTTATATAGAAATTTTTTGGAATATTTGTTCGATTTGAAAATGGTTTTCGTAATCACTTAGAGCACTTCAAATAAAATTTATAACAATTTCAACCATCCTTATAAAGTTAGTGGTTTTGAAACGACAATTTCAAGAAATTTCTGTTACTTTTAAGAAATTTCTTGAAATTGAAATTCCAACCACGTCCATTCAATTCTTTAATTACATCTTGGTACTGTCCCACACTGTCCAAATGCACAAACCCATACACTAGTAAACAAATACACAAAGCCACACTCCACGACCATACCATATTTCTCAAATCGTTCTCGCACCTCTGGTGCTCGGGTCTTGTTCATCACATTGCCAACAAAGACATTGGTTGCCAGCGGGGGCACGACGGCACTTTGCCGCTTCCACTTTGATCGGATTATTGTGTAAGATGTAATTGTTAAGATTCTTATTGCGTCGCGACCCTGTTGCTCCGATTCCATTCGACGACGGTACCGTATTTCTCGAACAGCGTACGCAGCTCGCCAGCTTAAGTATTCTCGTCGAAATTCCCCATGTACAACTTGATTGTTCTAACGCCTGGCATTTTTGTCGTCTGAATACTCAATCGTGTGGCTGGTTGGATTAATTTTTATCAAAATTCCTTGAAGCCTAGGTGAGGTTAATGAATTCACGCGGGGACGTAGCGCGTCTGCCGGATCCTAGGGAGCTAGTAAGGAAGGAGATAAGAGCCCGTAAGAGTAAACTTAACGCACATAAATCCAGGGCGGTAGCCGATACGACGAGGACAGAGCAACGTGTTCCGGTAGCACTAGCTCTTGAAATCGAATATCTAGTTTCTTAAACTGATTTGTTTTTCGGTCTGTTACGTATACACTTAACTTTAACCAAAAAAAATTATATATTTTATGATTATTTAGAAAATTTTCGCGGATATGCTGATAAGTTAACACAAATCGCAATACACAAATAAATTTTGAGGTTATGGGTTAAATTTGTCATTTATGTTTTGTTATACTGTTATAATTTAGAACAGTTAAAAAAGTAAATGTACCTTGCCACTGTTATAAAATTCTTCAAAAGGAGTAGTTTTTTGTATGGATACACTATCCAGTATATTATAGAGATCAGTGCTCATACCTCGCTCTATACAAACGAAGAAAGAGATTGAAGATATTTGCCGAAATTGAGCATTTATTTGATATCAGTTGATGTCAACAAGCATTGCGGCTGTAACTATTGAAAAAAATATAAGAAAATGCAGGTCCAGTAGCGTCCATTCCGCTGGCGCCGCTGTTATACTGTTATATGAGGGTACCGGCCACGACTATATTTTTGCCTCAAAAATTTTGTATGAATACACTATCCAGTGTATATAGAGATCAGTGGTTATAACCATCGTTTTATACGCTTTTATTGGAAAACAAACAAGTACTATATTATAAAAATATTTGTCGTTTGTTTACCTATCTCCAAGTTCAGACCAGCTGTTTCCTATTTTTTTTTTGCTTGTTTGAAACTGACGGCTGGTGGAAAAGCCCAATTGTCATTTTAATTGAAGGCTTCAGAAATCGGGATTTGTCTGAACGATCGCTTGAAAACCGAAGACGCTATTAGTTAATAGTTATTATTTATTAATCAAAATGATAACTTGTTCGTCTAAAATTCATCTTAAAATACTATTTAATGGCTTTGTTAGTCATCCAAATATGTATACTAAGTTGACAAAATATGATAATCTTCGAAAATTATATCGCCATTTTAGTCAAAAAACCACACAAGTAAATATTTTTGATCGCAGGGCGAAATATTTACAAAAGGAAAGAGCTGCGAGGAAGTAAGGCTCAAATTCTTTTAACAAATTACTGAAAAGTTGAACTCAATTAATTTAAAGCCCAGATGTAGCTTTATTTGATTACATAAAAGAAGAAATTGGTTTCCGTCTATCTGACCGTATATTCGATATTAAACGTGAATTTCAAAATGCTGCCGATATTGGGTGCAATCGTGGTTTCGTCTCCAATCATGTTCTTGCGGAAACAGTTAAACGTTTGACCCTGTGTGATAACAGCCCAACAATGCTTAAACAAGCTCAAGGAACTCCCGGCTTACAAATTACCAAAATCCAAATGGATGAAGAAAATTTACAAGTAAGTGCCCATAAATATTCCATTATGACTAAACATGATACGTGTATGTGACCAATAGCGTCAGCCAACGTTAGACCCCTACATCGACCAACTGTAGGATGATAATGATAAGTTCATGTATTTAATATTCCTGTAACCGCAATGGTTTTATGTCTACCTTGTAAAGAGAATTATTTTATTTTTTATTTTCAATTTTCTCGTTAACAGCTTAACCGATTTCACTTGAATTTGTACACAGAAGCTTATGCATATTTTAAAACAATATTACATTGTTGAAAATCAAAAGCTTGTAGTTAAGCTTTATTAAGTTTATTTCCTGAAATTTGGAAAATGTGGTAAATGTTATTAATGCAAAGAAACCTGATCAATGGAGGCCCATCAACATGCTGCCTACATAAAGACTGCAGTCTTTTCGGTACTGTAGTTAATAAAAGACTAATTTTTTCAAGTCTTTTAACTTAAAATAAGGCTAACATTAATCCGTGCAGTCGGAGACAGTACTGATATGGCTGTGCAGTTAATTGGCAAAAGTTAATTAACTGCAACAATTTTTAACCGATTTTATGTTTTAAAACAGTTGAAAGTCTTCAGTGGTGCCCTGACTTTGGTTTGAGTCAATAAGTCTTTTAACTGCAGTTAATTAACTGTAAGTTTTAAAACTTATTTTTAGTCTTTTAACTAAAATACTTAATAATTGTATTAATAATAAAAGTAAATTAAATGTTCACATGCATTTTGGTTGACACAATTGGTATTATTCAAGTGCTAGACATTTGATACATGTAGCATCATTATTAAATTATTACAACAATATCCCCAATGTTAAATATAATTATATATATACTGTTTCTTAAAAGGGTCATTTCCGAAACTTAACCTAGATAGGTTCCAAATCATAAAAAGTCGTCAGCCATTTTTAATTTCAACACGTGGCACGCGAGTTTTGAAAATGAAAATTACATAAGATATCATTTATCGACTTTTTATACTATTATTAGCATAGTTATTTTGAAATTGTTGTCAAGTACTACTACTACTACTACTTTGTCTTGAAAGTTCAACATTACTAAAGTAAAATTATGCAATTTATGCTTGTTTCAGTGAAATTTCGGGCTCACTATAGACTTGATACAATTTGATAACTAAAATGAGAATTTTTTATAGTGAAAACAATATTGCACAACAAATTAAAAAAAAAAAGAGTGTGCGTACTTATGTACACGCGCTAGAAGTAAAACTTCTTTCACGACAACAGGGCAAGTATTTTTCAAGTCCTACCACTCAGAGCACCCGATTTGAAACTCAGAACCGTTGCAAAATCGTGACGCTGAATTTTGTAATTCGTGACGGGAATTTGTATGTCGGTTTGACATGTCACTGACAGCTCCATAGAAAAATTTTTTACCCCCATGCCGCAAAAGAAGTTTTACTTCAAAAAATAATTTGTGTTACCGATAACCGATTGAAATGTTAAGGTAAACTAGGTACAGTTGAATGCCAGATATTTGTATCTATGTACCTATCTATTTAAGTTTTTGAGAAAAAGAAAAATTACGAAAAATTGTTTTTTCTTACAAAATTTTTTTTTGTCAATAATTACCGGATTTAAACAAAAACCGCACTAGATTTGGTGTTTTCTTCTTCCTAAAAGTCTTACAAAAAAAAATAAAATTGAAATGGTGCAATTAACTTATTTTCATATTTCAGTTCGAAGACAACTGTTTAGATCTAGTGATGTCAAGCCTTAACTTGCACTGGGTGAATGATCTGCCGGGATGTTTTCGAAAAGTCAATAAAAGTCTCAAACCAGATGGAGTGTTTATTGCATCAATGTTTGGCGGAGATACTTTATATGAACTCCGCTCATCATTACAACTAGCAGAGCTTGAGCGCAAAAATGGTATTTCCCCTCATATATCACCATTCACACAGGTAAGAATTACGAAACTACCAAAAAAAAACATGTTGATACGACTTTATTAGTTGCCGAATCAAAACAAAATACACTTACAACATACACTTAAGAATATCTTTAATTTTTAATCAAACATTTGGTGTAAAATATTAATTATGGTAAATGTTAGCAGACCTCATAAAAAAAGGCCACTCAAGCCTCGTAAAAAGTCAACTATTTTCAGTAGTTGGTCAGCGATATATTTTTTTTATACAGTTTTTTAGTTTCTCAAGCTCGTAGAGATTTTGAGCACCTCATTTGTGGGATATTGCAAACAAAATTGGAGCCTCGTCTTCAAAAATGTGGACACCCATATTATTTTTAATGCAACTGTAGTAGAGGCACTTTAATAAATTTTTGATAAAGAAGGCTTATAACTTGAGTACTAACAAATATCAAAGTATGCCAAATTAATGTAAGTATGTAATTGGAAATAAAAAGTCAACTTTGTAGTTTAAGCTATTGGCTAGCCATACAAAATTAAAAAAAGCTGCTGTTTTTGGAGAAAAAAAATATAAAATATAAAAATTGTAAAATTACCATACACGCACGGGGCTTTATACCCAGAGAGAAGAAAATTTAACCCTTCAAATTGGAAGATTTTATTTGAGAAATCCAACTATTATTTCTGTCCAATTGAACAAATTTAACGCAATAAGGGGTGGTTAAGTGATCGATTTCGTCGTAAATGTGTTGTTACGACCTAAAATATCATGTTTTACGTAAAGCTGTCTAGTTTATATTTTTTTCCCATATAGGAAACTCAAATGACCCCTTACCATAATGTTTTCTTATAGATAAGAGACATTGGAGCTATTCTAAATAGCACTGGATATACAATGTTGACAATTGATACCGATGAATTGGTTGTTGGCTATCCGACAATGTTTGAGTTAATGTGGGACCTTAAGGGAATGGCGGAGAACAATGCGGCGTTCAACAGACCAGTTCATTTAAGCAGAGATATCATGTTTGCTGCAAGTGCAATATACAAAGAGCTTTATGGAAAGGTTTGTATAGTTAAATTCATACTAAAAACTTGATCTATAAATGATGAATTTATATTATTTTTACTTGCGGTATTTTTAGGATGACGGTATTCCAGCAACATTTCAAATAATTTATTTTGTAGCATGGAAACCCTCTCTCGATCAACCAAAGCCTTTACCAAGAGGAAGTAGTACAGTTTCACTGAAAGATTTAGGAACAATTATTGAAAGTGGGAGTAAGACAAACAAAATTGATTAAACAAAAGTCCTTTTTATTTATTATAAATCAATCAAAATAGTTTTATACAAACTTAAGAACTTTCTAAGTCACAAAAACAAAGTTTAAAAATCACGGAAAAATTTAAAATGTTCAAAATAAATACAAATTTCAACAATAAGTTAATAGTAGCATGCTTTAAAGATATTTGATTTTCACAAAAAAAAGGCTCAATAAAGATTTGGTACGCTGTTTGAATTTAAAAACACTTTGTTTTCTTTTTATTCCCGTTTTGTTATAACAATTCCCTGGGTTTTCCTGTGGGTTGTTACAGCAATTTGTGAAAATTTGTGCAAATTCGTAAATTTCTATATTTTAAGCAAAATAGGTTCGACAAAGAATTCTCTTTTCAAGGATATGCGAAACTCGAACTGTCAAGATTAAAAATAATTTTATTGTGAAGCAATCTCACGTTACAAAAAATGGTGATTTCATAAAAAATATGATTTCGAATCTAATCAGAAATTTTACTTTGCAGAACCTTTGATTACCGATAAGATTTTGAACCAAGAAATCTCTTTGGTTGAAGGGCATGCTTTTATTCTCAGAGCAAAACATCCCAACTAACAATTTGACTTCTACTAGGGTCTATCGAAGTAATTTAAAACTCAGCAAAATTGCTTGTATATGGCCTTAGGAAAGTACATTTGGCTCACTTGGGAAGCTCGAAAGGCCTGTAAACAATCATAATGCAAGTAGATACGAGATACTCAATACATTTCTGGTTATATAGAAACAAATATAATTCAAACCTTACAAATGCGCTATGTTTCGAACCTTAAAAAATGTACTATGCTTATCTAGTTCATTTCTAAAGCCTAGTACGCTGCTGATGCGAAACGATTTTGTGGTGTCAACGCAGCCGATCCCAGAACCACTGATACCAAGACCACTTATCCCACTCAACTGGTACCAGCAGCCAACTGCACCCAGGACAACTGGTCCTGAGACACCTGGTCCCCAAACTCATCCCGGAACTGGCCGTTAAAAGACCAATTAAATTTAAACTCATCCCGGAAGTTGTCGTAAAAAGACCAATTAAATTTATATCGAAAATAAAACAATGGTTCGTGTATTTAATACTTTCGACAAGATGGTTAGTGAATTCGAGTAAGGAATTTTTGGGGGAAGAATTTTTTGCTAGGGATTTTTAAGGATAATTAACGGCCATTGGTCTATTTAATGCGATGAGCATGAGTTATGTATAGTTGTAGGTATATTGGTTTTGCATGGAAATATTCTGAAATCTATTGTGTCTCTCGTTCATTGGGTGTTGTTTTTTTTTTTTATTGAAATGAAATGTGAGCAAAAAAGGAAAAATGCTTCCTATTTATAGATGAAGTGTGAGGGATGTTTGGGATGAGGCGTGAAACCACAATTTTTTGTTGTTGTGATTAAGTTTCTTGTAGGTACCTATTTCTTGATTGGTTTATTTGTACTATCTATAATTAGGCAATAGGAGGTAGTGTGCTGTGCGTGGGTTGTCAGCTCTATAGGAAGGTAGATTGGTCAATGGTTGTAGGTAGGTAGGTAGGTATTTTACGTTGCCGATAATGAGAACAAATTATGGGTAGCGGTAGGTATAGGTAAGCAAAGAATTGAGACTTTCAAAATTGTAGCTTATAGGTAGGTAGGTACCTACTTTATAGGTATAGGCAGGGCCAGTCCTAGCCAAAATTGCGCCCTGTGCAAGATTTATAGTAAGCGCCACTTTTTATATTCGCACACATATATACACATAGCAAATGGGGGAACCCGACTAATCCTCGCAAAACAAAAACTCCGCACGACACATCCTCGCAAACAAAATCATCGCAAAACCAAATCTCCACAGAGACACATACCCGCAAACAAAATCTTCTCAAAGACACATCTCTGCTGCGACACATCCTCGAAAAACAAAATCATCGCAGACACATTTTCGTGGTTGTTGATATACGCAAGGCAGTTGACCGAGGTATTTTTTCGGTGGTCTTTTAAACTGGCAACAATTAGGTAAAATTATGTGGTATAGCAATGGGGTAGGTGATAGTAAGGTTGAACGCGAGAGGCGTAGCAAATATAGAAATAGGGCGCTGTTATTTGTGATTTGTCCATAAGGAATCTAAAGAGGTTGGGTGGAATGGGGGATGGGTTTATTTAAGTACGGGGCCGGATAAGAAAAATGTTATGTCGCTGTTCAAAAACGGGTGGTTCATAAAAATGTCAACTTCGTTGTTTCTTGAGTGATTTCAATGAAATTGACACTAGTAATAGGTAAGATAAAGTTATGAAAGAAAAAAAAAATTTCAAAACAGGGTGGTTCATAAATATTGCAAAAATTGCTAACTTCGTAGTTCCTTGGGTGATTTTGCTGATACTGACACTGCTAAGAGGAGAGATAAAGTAATGAATGAAAAAAATATTTTCAACAGGGTGGTTCAAAAAAAATGTCAACTTCGTTATTCCTTGAGTGATTTTAATGAAATTGACACTACTAATAGGTTAGATAAATTTATGAGAGAAAAAAATATTTTCAAAACAGGGTGGTTCATAAATGTGGCAAAAAAATGCTAACTTCGTAGTTCCTTGGGTGATTTTGCTGAAATTGACACTGCCAAGAGGTGAGATAAAGTTATGAAAGAAAAAATATTTTTAAATTAGGGTAGTTCATAAAAATGTCAACTTCGTTGTTTCTTGCGCGATTTCAATGAAACTGCCATAGGTATTAGCTGAGCTTGAGTTATGAACAAAAAAATTATTTTCAAATTAGGGTGGTTCATAAAAATGTCAACTTCGTTGTTTCTTGCGTGATATCAATGAAACTGACGTAGGTATTAGCTGAGCTTGAGTTATGAACAAAAAAAATATTTTCAAATCATGGTGGTTCATAAAAATGTCAACTTCGTTTTTTATTGCGCGATTTCAATGAAACTGACATAGGTTATAACTGAGCCATAGTTAAGATTACACTGTCTAAGAGTTGTATAAGAACAGTTTTGTCTCTTCTAGCACTGAAGATATTACTTGGGCAACCAATAGTCTGTTCAACAAAAATTATCACTACAGGGCGAGCTTTTTTCAAAACAGTGGCGCCTGTATTTTATCACAACACTGAATTGAAAAAACTTCAACAAACTTATTATTAATAGTAAACAAAATATATTTCGCTTTCAATTTCAATTATGTTATTTTTTCGTCTATTTTCTTGTCAATAGGAGATTTTGAACCGCTTTTTTCTTTTTTCTTTATTCTGAAATGTTATGAATGTTATTTGATTGAAAAAAATTTTAATTTTACTTCGGTATTTGATTTTTCCAAGGATTGAACTCATGACCTTCCGATCACTTCTCCAGCACTCTACCACTAGGCCAACTCGCTATTCGAGAGATAGATGTAAAGTTTGTAACAAGTAGATGCATTTGCTATTGACATTTTATAAAAGCTGTTTTCCTTATGAAAGCCAATAGCTTACCAAGGAAAGCAATATTTTACATAAACTTGCTATTAACATTTTATAAAAGCTATATTTTTCTTATGGAAGGTAATAGCTCATCAAAAAAAGCAATAATTTCTATTAGTTTGCTATAAGCATCTTAAACAGGCCTTTTCATACTTTATTAGACAAGCCTTGTATACAAATTTATTATTCCACTCTTAAAAAGCTATTATTGTAAATAATTTTGAAAAATAGATGACTTGTATAATAGAGCCCTATATTAATTCTTTATAAGCTATAGCCTACCAAATATTCAAAGTTGGACCCTATACAAGTTAAATTGTTAGGCACACAATTCATGTAAGCCAGTGAGTAGCGTAGCATGTTTTTAGTTGAAGTTTTTTTCATTCAGTGTCGTGATAAATACAGGCGCCACTGTTTTGAAAAAAGCTAGCCCTGTAGTGACAATTTTTGTTAAACAGACTATATTACAGATCATGTAGGTTGTCCAAGTAATATCTTCAGTGCTAGAAGAGACAAAACTGTTCTTATACAACTCTAAGACAATGTAATCTTAACTATGGCTCAGTTATAACCTATGTCAGTTTCATTGATATCACGCAAGAAACAACGAAGTTGACATTTTTATGAACCACCCTAATTTGAAAATAATTTTTTTGTTCATAACTCAAGCTCAGCTAATACTTATGGCAGTTTCATTGAAATCGCGCAAGAAACAACGAAGTTGACATTTTTATGAACTACCCTAATTTAAAAATATTTTTTCTTTCATAACTTTATCTCACCTCTTGGCAGTGTCAATTTCAGCAAAATCACCCAAGGAACTACGAAGTTAGCATTTTTTTGCCACATTTATGAACCACCCTGTTTTGAAAATATTTTTTTCTCTCATAAATTTATCTAACCTATTAGTAGTGTCAATTTCATTAAAATCACTCAAGGAATAACGAAGTTGACATTTTTTTTGAACCACCCTGTTGAAAATATTTTTTTCATTCATTACTTTATCTCTCCTCTTAGCAGTGTCAGTATCAGCAAAATCACCCAAGGAACTACGAAGTTAGCAATTTTTGCAATATTTATGAACCACCCTGTTTTGAAATTTTTTTTTCTTTCATAACTTTATCTTACCTATTACTAGTGTCAATTTCATTGAAATCACTCAAGAAACAACGAAGTTGACATTTTTATGAACCACCCGTTTTTGAACAGCGACATAACATTTTTCTTATCCGGCCCCGTACTTAAATAAACCCATCCCCCATTCCACCCAACCTCTTTAGATTCCTTATGGACAAATCACAAATAACAGCGCCCTATTTCTATATTTGCTACGCCTCTCGCGTTCAACCTTACTATCACCTACCCCATTGCTATACCACATAATTTTACCTAATTGTTGCCAGTTTAAAAGACCACCGAAAAAATACCTCGGTCAACTGCCTTGCGTATATCAACAACCACGAAAATGTGTCTGCGATGATTTTGTTTTTCGAGGATGTGTCGCAGCAGAGATGTGTCTTTGAGAAGATTTTGTTTGCGGGTATGTGTCTCTGTGGAGATTTGGTTTTGCGATGATTTTGTTTGCGAGGATGTGTCGTGCGGAGTTTTTGTTTTGCGAGGATTAGTCGGGTTCCCCCATTTGCTATGTGTATATATGTGTGCGAATATAAAAAGTGGCGCTTACTATAAATCTTGCACAGGGCGCAATTTTGGCTAGGACTGGCCCTGCCTATACCTATAAAGTAGGTACCTACCTACCTATAAGCTACAATTTTGAAAGTCTCAATTCTTTGCTTACCTATACCTACCGCTACCCATAATTTGTTCTCATTATCGGCAACGTAAAATACCTACCTACCTACCTACAACCATTGACCAATCTACCTTCCTATAGAGCTGACAACCCACGCACAGCACACTACCTCCTATTGCCTAATTATAGATAGTACAAATAAACCAATCAAGAAATAGGTACCTACAAGAAACTTAATCACAACAACAAAAAATTGTGGTTTCACGCCTCATCCCAAACATCCCTCACACTTCATCTATAAATAGGAAGCATTTTTCCTTTTTTGCTCACATTTCATTTCAATAAAAAAAAAAAACAACACCCAATGAACGAGAGACACAATAGATTTCAGAATATTTCCATGCAAAACCAATATACCTACAACTATACATAACTCATGCTCATCGCATTAAATAGACCAATGGCCGTTAATTATCCTTAAAAATCTCTAGCAAAAAATTCTTCCCCCAAAAATTCCTTACTCGAATTCACTAACCATCTTGTCGAAAGTATTAAATACACGAACCATTGTTTTATTTTCGATATAAATTTAATTGGTCTTTTTACGACAACTTCCGGGATGAGTTTAAATTTAATTGGTCTTTTAACGGCCAGTTCCGGGATGAGTTTGGGGACCAGGTGTCTCGGGACCAGTTGTCCTGGGTGCAGTTGGCTGCTGGTACCAGTTGAGTGGGATAAGTGGTCTTGGTATCAGTGGTTCTGGGATCGGCTGCGTTGACACCGTAGATATGCATTTAATGATTTAAATGATCATAATATTTTGTATAGTAAAATTTGATGCAATCAACAAATTGCTTTGATTTATTCATTCTACATGTTTTAATTTTTTCTACCCCTTTCGATTGACAGATCAACAATATTTTAAACATTGGTCGTTCCTAAATGAAATGTTATACTAGTGTAACACTTTGAACAATGAACTTTAACATTTTTTTTGACACAACAATAGTTAACATTCTACAGAAAAAGAACGGACCACTGGTGTTTGGGATCAATTCCGCAGGAAATAAAATATCCTCCATCATTGGCCTTAATAAGATATAAAATATCACAACACGGTAGAATATTTCCGAGAAATAGTCGTAATTAAAATTAAATTTATTTTTTTTTAATTTTTATGAAGTATTATTAATTATAATAATAAACAAAAGATATAAAATCAAAAAGTGATATTTGGAATAAACATCGCGAATTTCATATTGTTAATATGCATACTTGGATCGCAAATCATCGTGTTTTTTTCGGCATGTTTAAAGTAAACTAGGTTCTAGGTCCATATAATAATACATATGCACAATGCCAGTCACCACCTCCGGATAATCTTAGAATATCTTCTGTTGCGACTGCGGAAACTACATCGTCATCGAACTTCATCCACGTGTCTCCACTTTGGCGCACCCAACCCACGTAATGTCCAGAGGAACTTGATCTTCCTTTGTGAGTTAGGACCGCCTGCAAAGTATAATAACCGGAATTATTGCTTCCGAGATCGTCTGAAAATGAGGACAGGTCAGCAGCTGGGGCAGCTTTATCATCTATATGATCAGATGGTGCTTCCCTCAATTTCTCCAACTTGGCGTCTTCAATTTTCTTCAATTTCTCACGTTCGGGTGTAAGCTTAGCTTGTAGATTGGGCGTGCAAAGCTCAAATGCATCAAAATCAATGGGGAATTTAATATCTTTCAAGACCTTCGCATTGATTCCTTCTCTTCCCTTGTATTGGAAACGAACAAATTGAATGGTGAGATATGCTGGTAAACGACTTATCTTCGATGACCTAACGTAAACAGCATCCCTACCAAGAGCTTCCGAGAATTTCGTAAGTTGCTCCTGCATTTTCGTTTTTAAACCGGTGTGCATGTGTTTTACCTCCGGTGAAATGAAGCAACTCAGCTGCAGGAAGTTTTCTTTGCTTACACTTGCTGGCTCTTCTGGACATTCGTTGCATTTCATTTCGACATCAAAGGAACCCCCAAAGTACTGTTCTATGAACGAGTTGTATTTCTTTTCACTGGGCCTCGCTTGCAACTTATCTTGCAGCATCTTCAACATTTCCGACCAGCATTCGTTGGCGTCTTGTTGCCTGTACGTTCCGTTGCCCTCACTCTGTGAAAATTGGGGAAAAGCTGTATGCAAAGTTTGCAGCAACATAATAGGTGTTACTGTAGTTCCCTTATCAAGCTGAACAACAAGTGATTTAATTGCTGTTGTGATTTTAGAAGAAGCCGATGAAGTAGCCGGGCTGTCATCTTTGAACTCAACTAAAGCTTCTCGAAGTTCTGGCACAGACTTCAAACACTGCACCGTGGCATTCATGTAGCAAGTATTACCCAGATTAGTTAGGCCTGCCGGCAAGTCAAGAGCAGTTGCTAACTCCGACTCATTCATGTCTTCGATGAATCTGGTCGGCTCCTGGGGCAATTGGGGCACTTCTTCTTTTGTTCCTAGTAAAAGAATTGCTGCACCTTCTTTTAACTGAATATTCCATTCGTTGTCTTTTAGCTGACTTCCTTTAAACATAACTTTTTGTCGTTCTGGTTGTACTCCAGTTAGAGCATAAAGTTGAGCTTTAAATAGAAGAGGTTCTTCGTCGGTATTCACTTCAATGCCTGGAAAGTTTTCACGTCCCCATTTCACTTTTACTTTGAATGAAGGCATTTTTAGATTATTACTAATATTTTACTTTTTATAAATTAAATTAATAACCATATAAAGAAAAAAGAATTGTACATATACTAAAACTAAATCCTCTTTTCAAGCGGAATGACGAATCACTTTTGCTTAAAGATAATCCATATATAGATGCCAAACTTTGGCTGTCATTTCGGTTTACGAACAAGAGGTGTGTTCAATGAGGCTGTTCGGAACAGTTTAGAACACTAGAACAGAAAACTACAAGATTTTGCTGTTCAATGAGAAATTTTCTGTTGTAAACTGTGGATTGCTGTTCAATGAGTTAGTTTGGAACACTTTAGAACAGAATTTTCTGCACTTGCTTTTGAGGTAGAACAAGTTAGAATAGGTTTATGAAAACTGTCAAAATCAGATGTTGTGATTTTTTTAATTGGCCAGTTTATATTTCAGAGCGCTCAGTAATTTTCCTCCGTCTCTTTGACAGAGCAGGAGAGTGGAATATGAACACATTGGCGCATATTCATATTCGTTTTTAGACCCCAGTTTATCTTATACTACGTTTTCATTGGAGCCGAAATGAGGTAATTTCGTAAATTACAGAAAAAGTGTATTCATTGCAAATTTGCTAATTCCGTTCGACAGATAATTTCATTTTGAATTTTATTTGTCAGTTAATAGCTTCTTTTTGTTGTGTTCTCTTCACTGATCTCTATAATACACTGGATAGTGTATTCCCTACAAAGTGTAACAGTTTTTTTTGACTCCAATTGAAGATGACATTTGGGAAGGAAGCTCCACTTTTTGACATCTTCCGAGCACAAAAAAAAATCATTTTGACGTAAGAATTTTATCTGTGAAAACAAAATAAAACTGATAGCTGAGATTTTCAAGCTACTTATTAGAATAAATTAAGCCATTTAAAATAGAAAGTTTTATTATATTTTTAAGAAATGTAAAAAGTGTATTGATGACATTAACTCCTGTTTAAATAAATAATAGCTGTGTTTTATTTTCCCCGAGATCCGAACCAGATTGGATTTGCTTACGAAAATACATGTATTACAAAAACAACACAAGATCCAACTTTGTTTTGGATTTGGATTTCCAAATCCGTTTTGAACACACACCCTTAATTTGTAAATGTCGTCCGTAGTGTAAAGAAAAAAGGCAACGGGTGTATACAAATAAAAAAACAAAAGGAAAAAAGAGTTGGGTATATAACAAGTTGTCACTGAGATCCTGGGTTGTTTTATTTACATGATCTGATCTGGATTGGATCTGGGGGAAAATAAAACGCAGCTAATAACTGTATGTTTCTTTTTTTTCTTATTTTTAAGCAAATAAAAAGCACACAAATTGAAATACGTTGGTTCTTAATTCATGGTAGCCGCTGTTTCTGTTGACGGTGCTGTTGCTGTTCTAATCTCTTTCTCGCTTCACACTTATCGGACCGCAGCCATCTTCGATGGTGCCTAGAGAAACGGACCTTGCATCTGGAATTTGTAACATCACTACCAGGATGAAACAGTGCATGTCTTTGTTTCTTTTTTGATGGCACTTTTGAAGATGTCAGTGGATTGCAGTGGACCGATAGCTATTGCACCTGGTATGCTAGCCACACTACCAGTTGCTTTATTTTTGTATGCATTATGAACGGGAATTTGCATAATTCACAGGAGTTTGTTTCAGAAGCGGCCAGGCATTTGCTGATGGCAGGTTTGATAGACGTATTTAAGGCTACCTGAACAGTAGCATGGTGTAAGAAGTGCTTTTTGTGAGTCGCTTTCGCAGTGGCATATTCGAAATATGTATATGTATTATGTGCACTGCTTCTTGAAGCTTGACTACTGCTGGAGCTAAAAGTGACAACGTTGGTGTCCGGTGCCGGTACTAATGTCCACATTTTTGATATCCGATGATTTCCCAATATTGCATTTTCTTGGATTTCTCTAAAAAAAATTTCGCGAAAATACTTTTACATTTACCTATTAACTTTTTTTAAGGGTGATTCTTTTTCAACAAATTTTGATACTCGTTTTAAGAGAATCAGTTATTGTTGATTCCAAAAAAGTATCAACCATCACTGTACGGTTTACAGTTGGTCAGATACATTCCAAAAGGTTTTTCTTCATGATGGCAAAAATTAGGAAAATTGAAAAAGCTTTTGGAGTGTATCTAGCCAATGGTAAATAGTACAGAGATGAATGATACCTTTATGGAATCAGCATTTAATGCTGTTGAAAGAAACTTTGAAATCTTTTATTCAAGAGTTTTAATGAGAAAAAGCACTCATAAAATACGCATAAAAGTTCCAATATGCGAGTCCCAAAAGTAAATTTTTTTAATGGTGATTCTTTTTTAACAAATTTTGATACTCGTTTTGAAAGCATCAATTGCTAATTTTAAAAAGGTATCAACCATCGCTGTACGACTTACCGTTGGTCAGATACACTCCAAACCGTTTTTGATTTTTGTTCATGATGGGAAAAATCAAGAATATTGAAAAAGGTTTTGGAGTGTATCTGGCCAATGGTAAATCGTATAGAGATGAAAGATACCTTTTTGGAATCAGCACTTAATGCTGTTAAAATAAGCATTAAAATATTGTACTCAAGTGTTTTAATGAGAAATTTCTTGAAATTCGTAGATAAACCACGCTGTCGTTTCAAAACTATTATGTTTATAAGAATGGTTGGAATGGTTCTAAGTTTCGTTTTAAGTTCCCTAAGTGTTTCTGAAAACCATTTTCAAATCGAAAAAAAGATTTCAAAAAATTTCCATATGAAAGTAATTTCGGCATTTGCTTTAAAACTGAAAAATGCAGGAAATTACTTTTATATGGAAATTTTTGGAAATCCTTGTTCGGCTCAAGTGAATTGATTTTCAATGCGATGTTTGGCTAACAGTTGTAAAGGTGTAAGGAAATCGGTTGCCTTTTCAAGTGGATCGTCTTGACGTTCGAGCTTTTCGGTGATCAATTCAGCAACTGCGGAGACTCGACCTCGTGACATTTCTTCAGAGAGTCACCCCATTTCCCAGACGCTGATAACCCAATGCACATTCTGTTTGGAACCACATGCATTGAATTTCCACATGTTTTTAGCGCACTTGGAGTATATGTACCTTAAAAACACATTTATCATCAAAACCAAATACAAACGCCACCTTGTTTTGTACTCACCTATCTGCATTGTCGGAGCTTTGTGTGTTCATCCAGCCAAATGTGCGTTTCCACTGGACTACCCGCATGTTTGTAAATTCGTCTTTTGGTGACAAACAACTCTATTTATGATCGATGGCTATGTTTATGAATTCCAGCGCATCACTTTATTTGAGGCTTCTAAAATGTTCGCATCATTCCGAGTTGATTTTCTTTTACAACTTAGTTTAGTGATGTAATGTAACTATCCAAAAAAAGTATAATGTCGTTGTATTTTGGACTTGGTTTTAATGGTTCTTCAATATAGAGCTCAGTGGTAACCGATGTTGGGACTTGTAACTTCTCTGTAGATGGGTTTGGTTAAGATGCGTTGAAATGCGTTTGTGAACAAACATCACTGATTGTTTTCTGGAGTTGCGGATGCACATCCGTAGAATAAAAATTATGTTTCATTTTATTATGGCCATTGCAATTATTACTGCCACCACCACCTGAACTCACAACACAAAAATACGAATGAATTAGCCGACGCGACGTACTCACAACCAACAAATGAGGCATTAATTGAAGATAATACCTTTGCGAAGATGTATTTAACATTTTAAAATAGAAAAAATTTCAATAATAATGTTTTTTTCTCCCCGAATTTATTTTTTTAATGAAATTTCAACAAACTGAGAAAAACGTTTCACATTTTCCACTTCTTTGACGTTTGACTTCGTCACTTTTTATGTTATAAAGTTAAACTGTTATACAAAAAAGTAGGCAGCTCCACTATAACAGTTCTTCAATTGGAGTCAAGTTTCTTGTATGGATACGTTATCCAGTATATTATATAGAGATCAGTGTACTACTCTTATGCATTCCTATTTGTGTTGCTTGCTTTTTTTGTGCGAACTTCTGTGGATCTTATTTTATTAAGTTCCACAAAATTTTAAAATCTCGATTTGGTGTATGCAGCGACACCTATTGTGCAGTTAACGCTTGTTTCGTGGTTCCTTTATGTATATAAACTCAATGCTACTACTCGTATAGTTAGTACTGGGATAGTTAAAACGGTTCTGTGTTCTTATTTAATACCTTTTGCTTTATTTGAAAAAAATCCATTTTCAATTCTATCAAAAATTAAAAAAAAAAATCCATCTGAAAGTAATTCGGCCGTTGTTCAATTTTCAAAAACATGGCAGAATTACTTATAGATAGAATTTTTTTCAATTTTTGATTTAATTGATAATGAATTATATATAACGTAAGAGGGCCTCAATTAAAACTCAGAACTGTTTCAATCATTCCAATGAAGCAAATAGTTTTGAAATAGCAGCATTTTTAATGTAACTCTTACAAGAATTTCAATAGAAAATCATACGAAATTCTTCTGACGGTTACACACAAAATGCTGTAACTACAAAACTACTGACTGTATTGGGATAATTAAAACGGTTCTGAGTTCTTATTTAAGTCCTCTTACTTTATTTGAAATCTATTTTCAATTCTATCAAAAATTTAAAAAGAAATCCATCTGAAAGTAATTCGGCCGTTGTTCAATTTTCAAAAACATGGCAGAATTACTTTTAGATAGAATTTTTTTTTAATTTTTGATTTAATTGAAAATGAATTATATATAACGTAAGAGGGCCTAAATTAGAACTCAGAACCGTTTTAACTATCCCAAAATAGTAAGTAGTTTTGTAGTTACAGCATTTTGTATGTAACCGTCAAAAAAAATTACAAAATTACTTTTGGATTGTTTGAAATATTTGTTCGAATTGATAAATGATATTCAGCGCCATAGACATTTTTCTAAATTCTATAAAAATTACAGATGATGACTTCGTTCAGCTTTTTCAAACATCTGAGGAACAGAGGCAGGTACAGGCGGACCTGATATGCAACAAACTAGACAACGTTGTGACAAGCACCGAAGCGTTGACTGCAGCACAAGTAGCCACTTGTACTGCCATCGAAAAATTGTTTATGGCACTAACATATAATAATCAATAATTTAATAATTTTGTTTTGTTTTTATGTAAATAAATAAAAATGTGTATATATTTAAATGTTCGTTTATTCAAAATCTTAATAATAAAGCTTATACTATAATAATAATAATGATAATAATAATAATAGTCAAAATACCAACAGTACAGAAATATATGAACAGACTGAAGAAACGACATGAACAACATCTAATGAAAATACCAATAACACAGAATTAGAAGAACAGGCTGAAACCGCAGATGTACATGAACCACCCAATCGAAATCAACTCGAAGGACCTGAAAGTACATCACGTAATGAAACAGGTGCTATCCCCTATAGTGATATCCGAGATGTATTTGAACAACAATTTGACATTTATAAGGATATCGATCCTCTTAAAAGGCCAAAAATTCCAAAACTTAACACCTGTACAAAGCTTAGCCGAATAATCGAATATGTGAACATCGAAATAATAGCCAAAGAAATTCCTCAAATAAACACACTCGCCACCTTCCATACACTTATTTACAGTGCTGCTACAACTATTTGAATAAAAATGGGTTATAAAATAGGATATCCAAGTAGAAGAACTATAAGAGTTATAGAAAACAAGGCCCTTAAAAGAATTGAAATGAAGATAAGAGATTTAAGAAGTGACAAGGAAAGGCTGATGAGATTTATGAGTGGTACGAACTCACGACGACTCAAGCACAAAGTACGGAAAATATTTGAAAGACATAATAGACATTCAAGATACGAGCTCAACAATTACAATGCTCAACTTATAATGGATACCATAAAACAAAAACTGTCAGTTCAAATAGCGAAACAGCGCAAATATAAACTGTCGAACCAAAGACAAAAAAACAATCAACTCTTCAAAAGTAATGAGAAAAACTTTTACCGAAATCTCAGATCAAAAACCGAAACCAGTGATGAGTGAAGACACACTACCCAGTAAAGAAGACACTGAGAAATATTGGACAGATATATGGTCAAAAGAAACAAACCACAAAAAAGATTCAAATTGGTTAAAAGAAGAAAGACAAAAAAGTCATATTTTGGAGGAAATGAGTGAAAGATATTTAATTTCTAAACTAGTTACACAAATAATTTCCAAGACACACAATTGGAAATCACCAGGGCTTGACAATATCCAAAACTTCTGGTTTAAACATCTACCAGCAGCACATGAAAAACTTACTACACTTCTCAACGAATGTATACAAGACCCCACCAAGTTCCCAAGCTATTCAACACAATGGTATAACCTATCTTCTACCAAAAGGTAATGGCTTGAAAAAAAACGCTGCGAATGGCCGTCCAATCACTTGCTTACCAACGTTATATAAACTCTTAACAGCATGCCTTAATCATCTTATATACAACCACGTTACACAAAACAACATTTTACGTGAAGAACAGAAGGGGTGCAGTAAGCAAGCCAAAGGATGCAAAGAGCAGCTTACTATAGACCAAATCATATTGGAACAAACAACGAAGCAAAACAGGAATTTACATGCTTGCTTCATAGACTATCAAAAAGCTTTTGATAGTGTTCCCCATACATGGCTTTTAGATATCCTTCAAATATATAAGATACACCCAAGTATAATTAACTTCATCAAACACATCATGACGAACTGGAAGACGATCATAGAAATATTTGCAAAAACAAGACCGATCCAAACATCACCGATAAATATTAAATGTGGATTATTTCAAGGAGACTGCCTGTCAGCACTATGGTTCTGCATTGCACTGAACCCACTAAGTAACCTACTTATAAACAGCAAATATGGGTATAAAATAAAAGGAAATATTAACAGTGAAACATTAAGCCATTTGTTGTACATGAGTAGTAGCGATTAGAGGGTCCTGGCGTGGCGGCTCAAGTGGGCGTATGGGCGTGGCAGTGGGTGTATGGGCGTGGCAGTGGGTATATGGGCGTGGCAGTGGGCGTAGGGCGTGGCAGGGGTGGTAGGCGTGGTAGATATTGAGCTTTAGGGGCGTGGCAAGTGGGTGGAGCCTTTTGGGGCGTAAAAATGGGCGGAGGGGCGTGGTAAAATTTGTGATTTTGGGGGCGTGGCTTTGATATACTTGTAGGGGGTGGTGTGGGTGTGAAGCTTTTGGGGGCGTGTCAGGGGGCGTTTTTTTTTTTCTCATATACATATATGTACATGGCGGCTCGACGGCTCAGCGACTCGGCGGCTCTTTACTTAGCGGCTCATCGACTTGGCGGCTCGGCGGCTCATTGACTTAGCGGCTCATCGACTTGGCGGCTCAGTGGCTCATTGACTTGGCGGCTCGGCGGCTCGGCGGCTCGGCGGCTCAGCGGCTCATTGCGTTGGCGGCTCAGGTTAAGCAAACATAACCTAAGAACCCCAAAACGAAACGCAAATAACCTTAAACGCAGCGTTATGAACCCAAAACGAGACGTCAAGAACCTAAAACCGCAACGTTAAGAACCATAAAACGAAACGTTAAAAACCTGATATTTTTTAAAGAAGTCCTCGAGTATAAAAATAAAAATAAAAAACATAAATATTTTTAAATTTCGTATAATTAATTATTTTGTTTCTTTTTCTTTCAAATTATATTTATAATTGATTCTGCTGGATACTTGTGCTCATCATGGTCTGGCGTATTCAAAAGTCCCATAGCAAGGCAATACAAAAATAGCTACAATTTATCTTCTTTGAAGACTTGTAGCAACTATACAATTCGCAGTTGCTCTATGTAGCTCGGATTATATGGAATCTCGATTTATTCGGGAAAATATGCGTCAAGACAAGATGTAATGGTCATCTTCTGATGAGCCCAACCATTACATCGGGGCGAAACGCATATATGAACACTTTTATGCTGGTCTATATTTTCGTGATTTTAAATCATATTTATTAACACAGATGAAGATTATAGTCCTCTATAGGGGTCCCAAAACCTATAGAGTCACCGAATTCCAGGCGATGACGGTGGCCATCGATCCTCATACCGTTGATAAATGTCCCAGTGTTGTAGCGAACATTTTTTACATATACCCGATCATCCTCAGGTGGTATGTAAATCACCGCGTGTCTAGCTGACACCAAAATCTGGATATGAATGTTATTGCTGGGGATCCCACATCCCACTTCCTGCCTACCCTTTTGTAGGGGGATTCTTATCCCAGGTGTCACGTTCACCAAAAACCAAATGGAATCTTGTGAACTCCTTATAATTTCCTTATTCTGGACGCCGTACATTGTGAAAGTGAAAAATAAAAAAAATATGACTTTATTTGAAAAAAAAAATGTTAGAGATAATTTGTTCTCCTATGCGTTGCTTTGTACTGTCACTTTCTTGAGTGTGCTCTCTTTTATATGGCTCATTTTAAAAATATGTTTAGTACCTACTAGAGGATTCCACAAGTAAAAAAACTACGTTAAGGATTATGAAACATGGTACAGAAAAGGTTCCTCAAAAAAAAAAAAAAGAAACATTTTGTTCTGAATTGATGGTATCTGATAGAGAAAAGGATCCCACAAGTAAAAAAAAAAACAAAACAAAAACATTATACTGAATTGATGGATTATGACGCATGGTAGAGAAGAGGTTTTTTTTTCCAAGCATAAAAACACATTGTTTTTAATGGGTGTTTATGATATATGTTAGAGTTCCATAAGTAAAAAACAGTTTTTTTTTGTTTTATTTTCAATTAAATCCATTTGTATTTATTCTTTTTCTTTTTTTTTAGTTTTAGATATATTTTTTTTCAATAATTTATTTATTTATAGTAATCTATGTACATATATATTTCTTTCTTACTAAATATTTACAAAATGATTTACATAAAACTTCAAAAAGCAGTCATAAAGAAAAAAGAAAATTCTGATCTGATAAAAAAATTAAGGTTCAGACATATTTATACTATAGTGACCCCAAGCTAGAGTATCAACATTATTATTACAAATGAAACGCTTATCATCTAAGCAACTTAAACTTAACTTATTTATACTTTCTGTATAAATAATGTGATGCCTGGATCTAAAATTTATCATTTTACTATAAAAATTCTGCTTAATCAGCAAGGAGTCTCTATAATTTTGTAAACTTAATTTTTTAACAGCTGATGCTTTAACACCCTTAGCTTTTTTTATCAGAGCAGAATCTTCTACATCTATGCTATACATTTTAGCTCTTAATCCAATAAATTCCTTCATAATCCTACCGTTGTTTTCATCTTTCATGAATCCTAATTTTTTCTTATTTAGCTGAGCAATACCAAAGGAGTTATTAGGGGGATAGTCAGAAGTATCGAATTTTTCAGAAATGTCACTTTTAATGTCTTCGTAGAAGTCTGCAGTTTGGATTTTATATATAAGAGAGCCAGTGTCCATATAAGCCAGATGTAAGTTGTTAGTGAATTTAGGTTTGATATAAGCATAATGAAAATCATACATTTTGTATTTAGAAATGTCTAAAACACAAAAACCTAGATACACTGGCTTATTGTAAACAACACTCTTTTTAACTGCACAGCAGCCATGGTCTCACTAAATTCCAATATACTATGGAAATTTGGTTTGGCAATAAGAGCACGACTCCCAAGGTGTCTTCCACTACTTTCAATGGAATCCACAATTCGGACATCTTTTCGCTTATCCACATTCTCCATAGTTTTCCCGAAAACTGCGTTATTGCACAGTTTGCGTAAATCTTTCTCAAATTTATTGGTGGCTGATGTTCTAAGTCGATTGTTTAGATCGATATATGTTTTCAACCATTGAGGTTGTTGGAATCGCATCACTCTATGTATTTTAGAAAGAACCAAACCATTATCGAGCGCTTGAATTAAAGTTTTATAGTGTATAATATAATTTACTTTATTTCTCAAATTCGCGATCAATTTTTTAGGAGATTTACCAGTCACTGAAGTGTTTGACGGAGAGAATGGTAGATCATTATGAGCATCGTGTATTTCTTGAGGATACTCTAGATCAACTTCTAAAACATAACCCGTATTAACATTTGAAGTTAACCATTCTTTAATCACAGTCAAATCAGTTGGAAATTTTACCCATTCGAAGCTTGAATGAGGAAGATACTCCGACATTGCCCATCCGTAAAGGTTATTGGCATCCAAATATACTAAATAATTAGAGGGGATATCTGCATCAAACTCAGACATATATTTATTGTTTGCTTTACAGTGGCGCAAGCTGCACTGCGTCAAACCCCCTCTTATACCCATGGCAAAAAAATTATACATGTTAATGTCAGTTAAAAGTTCTAGTTTAATATTTGTTATTTTTAACATGGCATCCCATGAGAAACCCGGCAGAGTGAAGTAATGGCATGGGTCAAGACCGTAATGTTGTTTAGAGTCTGCCCTAAATTTTTGGAAAATATCAGCCTGAACTAAGACATCTGTCACCAAATAGTGCTCCAGATATTGCCTCAGGCTTTCGCAATTGAAATGGACCCACATTTTTTTAGCATGTTCATAATCGATCAAACTACAGTCCTCCTCAATTAATGAATTTCTGAAACATTCTATTTGAGGAAGTTCTACCTCATTCAATTTTTCTATACCATCTAAATGATCGTAGCAGAAAACCCCCTTGCGAGTCATAAGCTCTATAGACTCTGCATCGTTTTTAACATACTCTGTTAAAATTTTAAAGTCATCCTTTTCAAGGGTTTTCGCTATATTATCAATGCTAGATGGGAGAAATCTGAATGAGTCTAAGAATCTTAACTCCAAAAACTCCATTTTGTCCCTATTTATCAATATTTTTTTAGAAATAGATATATATTTCTCTTTATTGAGAGGTATAATATTAATACCCCCACTGATATTGCCCAGCTCTTTGATAAATAAATGCGAATCATACCCGGTCAAATTATGAAAAAATATTGGAATAAACTTAGGTACTTTATAACTTAAGTTGCATTTTGAATGCGCTGCTCCTCTAAACTGTCCGGTCAAATGGTCGTGGTCTCGCACCTTGACGCTGTCCCATACAGGATACTTGCAGATATGGCATCTGGTTTCTTGTTGAAAACGTCTCTCATCATCAACTGACATGTTTAGAGGTATCTTTTTACTTAAAGACTCTCTATGGATGTACTTGGCGTCTTCAAATATGTTTTCAATGAAAACTTTAGCACAATCTTCACCTATAAATAAATAATATTTACATAATTATAATAATTATTACCAATAAAATTTTACAAAATATTTGAAATTAATCTCAAAAGAATTAACTCACCGGTATATTTGAACAGCTTATTCAATTTATCATCAAATGAACATTTTATGAAATATGAAACTGCTATGGGTACATGCTTCTTAATTCCTGTTGTTGTCGATTTTGATGGATCAGGTTGACAGCTAGCAATATTCATCAGCATACACTCAAAATCCGCATAGATCACAAACGGCACTTCAAGCGACCTCCATTGATTTTTAAATTTCAGGATGTTGTTCGTCTCGTTCGGTAGAGTTGTAATAATTTTGTTACATTCTGCTCCATGTTTTCCAAAGGCATCACCGGTGTTGAAGGTCTGTAAGCATGCATTACACATTTTCACCGATCGTTTGCCATAATTCATTTGGCTTCCTATCAATTTGGACATATTTTTTATCCAAATTTAATGACTGCAAGCCCCTTCTTGGATTAGTAGCAAATTTATATGATGCTCTCTGATATTTTTAGCATTGTAGTAAGGACCCACAACTACATACTTCGACCCAAGCTCATTTTTTTCAACCCCGAATACATTTATACTTATTGAAGGGTTTAAATCTTCAAAAGCAGAAATGTCTTCAACTTTTAATTAGAACATTAAATCTGTAAAATCCAGGAGAGTTCCATTTCCTAGGATAATCACGTTGTTTTCCACATTCCCTATTTGGTATTTTTGAGGTTGTTGAGCATCTTGATCCATAGGGTGGAGAGCCGATATAACTGCCCATTTGAAGCAGTATATATCGTTGTTCTGTACATTGATGCAGGCCTTTTTTAATTCTATACATTTTGGAAGTCTCAAGTAACTTGATCCTCTTAAAGGCCTGTATTCATTTACATTCACTTCTATATGGCTTATAGCGAATAATGTCCACCCAGAATCTCTCTCTTGAAACTCTTCACTTTTGATGCTGATTGTCTCCTCCATGTTTTCCAGAATGCTATCCAATTCATTACTACCCAGAGCTATTTGCATCGGACACTTAAAGGATTTTAAACTAACCTCACAATCTTCTGGGTCGCCGTTAGGTGCTGCCATAAATTTAATGAACTCTGCAAATAGCTCAATACTAAATTTGATGCTCCCTTTCGTTTGTAAGCAGTTTGTTAGTAAATTGAGTAGATCACATTTACATTTTTCCAACAAATTTTTTATGTCGATTAGACCCTCGTCAGTATTTTCATAGGAGTAGGTTTCAACTTTACCTTGAAAGCATTGCCTTATTTTTGAAAAGGGGGTGTCGAAAACTGAAACCCTACTTTTTCTTTTATGCACATTAGTTCTAATGTGATGGGGCCATTCAGCAGTACTCACATCTATTTTACAGCTCTCACATCTGCGTTTTTTCGAGGAAGTATGTGGTGGAGTCAAGTAATCAATGGTAGCTTCGGGGTGTGGTCTTTTAGTACTAGCAGGCTGTTCACTAATATTATTTGAAGAGGATATGGTTATATGTTCCTTACGGAAGTGCTTCAGCATTGAGTCCTTCCGGGTGTATACCTTATCACATTGAGGACATCTAATTGCATCTCCATGGACAGCTTTCACATGTCTCTTAAGTGAGCATGCATGAGCAAATTCACTGCTGCAAATGGTACAGGTAAAATTCTCCATTTTTTTTTTTTTAAGTTTTTTTTATATGAGTTCACTTTATATTTTTTATTTAGCACTCGAAATCAAATAAGTCTTTTTTAATACGGAAAAACTTTTACAATCAAATATCTCAAAGTTAGCAAAATTCTAAAATTCACAGTTGGCAAAAAAAAACAGATATTTTCACTACAGACATACGTAAAAAATTATTCTTGCAATTTTTTTTTTTTTTTTAGCGATAGTTTTACTTTTAAGGAGTTTACACAAACTTTTTAGTTAAAAAAATCACAGTGGACAAAAACAGTTATTTTCACTATAGGAAGAAAACTTCAGCGTTTCAACGAATACCGAATAGTCGCGATGGAAACAGTCTAATAAACTGTTTAACTGGAATGCACTGCTTTTATATCTTAAAATTGGGGTCCTATCCCAAATATAAAACTAACCTCCTAATAGAAAATAGAAAATCAAACGTATTCTAATACAATCCTTCTTACTTAGGGGCCACTCTTATCGTATAATCTAAAAGGGTTAAAGAATCCCATTGTCCAATTTCGTCGTGAACACCTGTACCACAAAACAAAAAAAACAAAAAAAACGATCATGGTATACAACCCTTTTTCATCTAACACAAATATATATAATTATTACTCAGACTAATGGCTAAAAACCTTTAAGAATAAATGTTTTCTTCGATGGTAATAAAAGTCTAGACGTTATACTTTCTTAAAAAAAAAAAAAAGGTTGATGTCCACTTTGACAGTGAGGCTAAGATCCTTTTTGTTTTTCCCATGCATCTATGTATATATCATTAAACCTAATGGGTAATAAACTACGATTTTAATTGGGGTAGTAAAAATCTCTTCTTTTTTTATTTTCTTTTAAATTACTTTCTTTTAAAAAACTTCATTGTCTACTTTGATTGTGCCCCGCCGCAATGAATAACAAACAAAAATGATCATGGTATGCAATCCTTACTCACCTATTCATCTAGCATCCAAATATGGTATTCGAATAATGACTAATAAACAAAGGTTTTCTATGATGGTAATAAAAGTCTAGACGTAATACTTTCTTTAAAAAAAAAAGGTTGATATCCACTCTGACAATGAGGCTAAGATCCTTTTTTTTCCCAAGCATCTATGTATATATCATTATAAATATGGTATTCGAATAATGACTAATAAACAAAGATTTTCTATGATGGTAATAAAAGTCTAGACGTAATACTTTCTTTAAAAAAAAAAAGGTTGATATCCACTCTGACAATGAGGCTAAGATCCTTTTTTTCCCAAGCATCTATGTATATATCATTAAACCTTTAAGGTAATAAACTGAAATACTTATGATGCTATAATAACAAAAAAAAATCATTGTCCACTTTCGTTGTGATCATAACGACTAACAATAAAAAAAAAAACTTCACATGGGATACGAACCTTCTCTTTTAATCTAAGATACATATAAATCATTCAAACTAATGAATGGGGGGCAAACATTGGGGTATGTATGGTAATTTTCAATATAGTCTTGGGCTTAAACTAATTTTCCAACGTGAATGAATTTAGTGGGGATACTTCTATAAAAGGAATATTATTTTATACTGACGAGCACAGTTGTGTACAAGAAGCTCACAAGAATAAACATATTTTTCTCAAAATGCATTTCGAGGAGCTCGACTATTCCATATTCACCGTAGATGATTTCGCAGCAAGAGAAGCTAACTCTCTAAACGAAACCAACAATTTTAAACCTACGAAGAAGTTAAGTGAATTGGAAATGGGATGCAAATATACTATTTACGCACTGCGAAAGGTTAAAACACGTTGGGGTGACCGAATCACAGCAGATCTTGGAGAATATACAGTAAGCTATAGAACGATTCTTATTCTATTGCAAACCAGCATATATTTAATTTGTTTTTTTTTTTGTTTTTTTTTTTTTTTATTCAGGTCTTCCTGCCTATGAGATACTTGAAGCTATCATCAGACAGCATAACAGCAATGGGAGGAGGCTCATATGCTTTTGAAAAAACTAGTCAACTTGGAACATCGTACGAATTAAAATTTACAAAACTAAAATAATTTGTATGCCAATATAATTTATAATAAGCGGAGAAAACTTATAGTAAAATACTACTTATTATATACACAGTACAAAAAAAAAAAAAAATTAAATGTTTTTAAATCAAATTTATTTCTTTTTATTACTTTCTTATTTTACAGAATTTTGTTTTTATCGATCCAGGAGTTATGTTCTGTGGGGAATCCCAACCATTTTACATAAACTTTATTTCCTCTTGTCTGTAGAACTTTTTCAACGAGAAATATATCTGCACACGTAGTTTTCATCAGTTCTGCTTCATAAAAACCCCCCTGAATTGCTTTTCCTTCATAGTCTTCAAGAAGATATGTGGTCGGTTTTGTTGATTGCACCTTTCTTATTTTAAAAACCTCAGTTGTCCAGTTGGGTGTATAACCTTTTTCGAATGTATGTTTATACTTACTGATTCTTACTTTGTCGCCAACTTTGAATTTACGCTTACTTTTTTCTTTCTTATATTTGAAAAGTGGTAACAAAGATTTTGAATTTTGTTTGGTAACTTCTGCAGGTTTACATTTAATAGTTCGGTGAAAAGAATGATTGTAATCATGAAGCAATTTTTTATAAATATTTATCCATTTATAGCTGCCATTGAAACTGAATTCCTTCCACATCTTTCTATTAAATCTTTTAATAATCGAGGCCTTTAATCAACTGAATGTAGAGTAGTGATTAATTTTATATTTTTCCATCAAACTTTTAAAGTTTTTATTGAAAAATTCTTTCCCATCGTCAGTTTGCAAGTTTTTTGGGGTTCTAGAAGAATGAGTAAATATTTCCTCCATTTCTTTTGAAATAGTAATGGCCTTCTTGTTTTTCATAGGAATGACCCATGCAAATTTCGAAAAAGTATCGATAACTGTCATTAAATAATTAAACCCTCTATTCTGATCACTATAAGGTAACATTTCAACCAGATCAGCTTGCCATAAATCATCATAGCCTTTAATGATAACATGACGACGTTTGAAATTTCTGCGTGCAGTCTTATGCAGTTCTTCAACAACCTTTCGCTTGCTCATATTTGTAAAGAGTGAATTTAAAAAAAATAAAAAGAAGTCTTTTATATATATTTTTTGTTTTTATTTCAACCTTTTGTATAATAACATTAATTTCTTAACTCTAACTAATCGTTTTTCTATCATATAGCAGGCGCAAGTATCCGGTCCTTCCTAACATTGGTTGGATGCCCAGCAGCAATTAGAGTAATGATGGCCATGCATTGATTCAATGTAGAAAGAGTTTTGAAATCTTTTAAGTAATGAAACACAATTTATAATTTCTTCGTGATGTTCCTCTAATATTTCTTGGCGATTTGTTTTTAAAAAATCACAGATGTTTTTCAATATTAGTTCAGAGTCCATTTTAAAGGTGTTGTTGATCAGGCTGTTGAATGCTTACTACCAAACATATGTTTTTCTTTTTTGAAAGAAGAATTAATGTCATATTAGGAACAGAAATTCATTACAAAAACAACAACATTACGGTATACCTACACTACAAATACATGCAAGGCTATAAATCTATTGGATATTCTTATCTTTAACAATTGTATTTTTGATTTTTTCAATAGATGATGAGAACAGTTTTCTCTCTTCTATTAACTCTAAAATTCTGTTTTTGATTTGATCATCAAGATACTTTTTTACAATTGCATCCATATAATTTTTAGGGTCGTGAATTTTTATAGTAAGGTTTATTTGATCATCAACATATTCTTTAGAGGCTGCTTGATGAGGTTGCTCAGGTTTACCAACATTGCTCAAGCGTCTATTTTCCATGCTATAATCACCTGATGATAGAAGTTTAAATCCTAAACTTGGAGGACCTGTAGCACCTTTACTTTTTAAAAGTGCTTTTGAATTTCTTCCGAACTTGTCAACACTCATTTCTAGTTTGAAGAGGTTTTACATTTGATTGTTATTAATATATGATGTTTGATTCCTTTAATTCCTCAATTATGGAATTGATTTCATTTTGGTGGTTGTTATTACCAGCATTTTTGGATGCTACTAAAAGTTTAAGCCTATTAATTAGTTCATTTGGATCATTCCAGTATACGTATTCAATATTTTTGTTTGTATATTTCATTTCACCAATTTCGGAATAAGATTTTCCTGTTTTTTTATTTTTATTATTAAATCCAGCAACAAGGCTCTTAATAATGCTCGTATACTTCATCCCTCTATTACTATTGATCCGAGAAGTATCATCATGGTTTCGCATATGTAAACTAGTTTTTTGTAAAATCTTTGTATATTGCTCTAAATCCTCATCAGTATTTTTCTGCTTACGTGGTTGTTTCTTTAGAATTGACTCAATTAGACCAGGAGTTTTAGTAAAATTTTCATCAACAATTTTAATCACATCATCATTCATCCAAAAGCTAGATTTACCAATTTTATTTGTTCGTGTATTGGCATCATAATACGGACCGAAGACTGTATCACGATTTGATTCAGACAAAAGTTTTTTTGTAAAAGATATATTTGTAGTGGTGTCAGATCTACTGAAATTTTTTGAAGTACTAAAAATTAAACCATTATCTTCGCTATTTAATTCAAGTATTGGCGAGTCCAACATTTCATGATCCTCTGCTCCTTCTTCTTCTTTATTTTGTGTTTTAAAATTGAGTTTACGACGTTTAATTGACTTCGTTTTAATTTCATCCTCATAGGGTTTTTGATCTCTTTCTGCATTTTCAACCAACTTTTTTAATGGTTCAATAATAGGTTTATAAGTTTCCTCCAACGCAGTATCTCTTATTATTTCACCAGTCTTCAGTTGTAATTATTTTTTAAAATTTTTTTTGTTTTAATAAGATCATTCAGTATTGTTTCATTCATTTTTTTTTGCTCGTATATTATAGACAGCAAAAAAATGGATTGTTTTTTATTTATAAATATGTATTTATAGTAAAACTAGTATATTTACCCGAACAGTTGGCTACGCTAACTGTCACATGATGTATGTGCAAGACAATGTCTCAATCTACCTTTTACTGCAGTCACACGATGTATGTGCAAGACAATGTCTCAATCTACCTTTATCTCGAATCTACCTTAATCTCACTCTACCTTTTTCTCACTCTACCTTTATATCACTCTACCTTTATCTCACTCTACCATTATCTCACTCTAACTTTATCTCACTCTACCTTTATCTCACTCTACCTTTATCTCACTCTACCTTTATCTCACTCTACCTTTATTTTAAGAACCATACAAATCTGACTATTTAGAACATAAAAATAATAAGTTATAAATCTCTCTATATCTTTCTGTCCCTCTCTGTATCTTTCTGTCTCTCTCTGTATCTCCCTGTATATCTCTGCCTCTCTCTATATCTTTCTGTCTCTCTCTTTACCTCTCTATATCTCTTTGTATCTCTCTGTCTCTCTCTCTGTATCTCTTTGTCTCTATCTGTCTATATCTCTTTGTCCCGCTCTATATTTGTCTGTCTCTCTCTCTGTATCTCCCTGTATTTCTCTGTCTCTTTATTTATATCTTTCTGTCCCTCTCTGTATCTTTCTTTCTCTCTCTGTATCTCCCTGCATTTCTCTGTCTCTCTGTACATCTTTCTGTCTCTCTCTGTATCTCTAGTATAGTATAGCTTAATAATTTACCTTTATTTTAAGAGTTTAACCATACAAATCTGACCATTAGAACTCAAGTTATAAATCTATATCCGATTTGCCCAGTCAGCCCTTGACCTACTATTTTACCTCTAGCATGATAATTCACCTTGATTTTGGGAAATTAATCTTGAAAATCTGACCATTGTTACTCGTCAGTTTATAAATCTAGTCTACCTTTTATTCCAGGCACTCACTTAGTTTGACCTTTGTCGATAAAAATCGATTGCGGGTCCCCTGTCCCGCTCACGCAACTCCGTTGCTCCGCTTAGGGTATGTTCAGTCGCCAGGCAGGCGCCCAAGTTAACAGTACCTTTGGGTGAACCGTACGAATTGTTTTGATAACTTGTTTTGTTTTTACTTTTTGAACACTGTTTAGCCGGATACTTAATCAAAATTTAAAAAACTTCACCTTGAAAATCTGACCATTATTAAAAATGTAACCAACTTGCCAAGTCAATCACTTGACCAAATCAACTCTTTTCTATAAATCTGAGTATCAAATTTGTTGCCCAATGCCCAGCCCAGCCCGTGCTCATATTAACTAAAGCGATTTTTTTAAATTCAATTTAAATTTTTTTTATAAATTAACTTGAAGTTAGCCTAACATTTTACCTTTATTTTAAGACCTTAATCTTACAGATCCGATTAATAGAACAGAAGATATAAGCCAACTAAATAATATCCTCTACCCACATCATAATATTTCATTAAAAAGGTCATACCTATAACTTGAAAGACATTCTACCTAAATTTTAAGACGATGAGATCATTAGAACAAAAGTTATCAGCCAACCAAACCAACAATGAGGGTACCTTTAGTATTATTACGAATGAGAAATACCTACCACCAACGCACGTGCATATTTTAATAATATAAATATGTATAGGTATGTATAATACCTACAAAAATAGAAAAATTTTCGCGTTTTTTCATTTATTTTTCAAGAAAATTATTTAAGATTTTTTTATGAATTTTTTTTTTTTAGAACGTTTGAATGTATGAAATCGATGATAGATATATATGTTTTATACATCAAAATAAGCACTTACTTGTTTGCAAGCGAATAAAAGTCATTTGATTAAAATCCGTTATTGTAGTAAAAAGTAATGAGAATTTTAATGAAGAAAACACTATGTCGCAAAAAGCATGTTATAAATAAATTAATTTCAAAATTTATTTAATATCTTAATTCTTATTGGACTTAGAACCTTAAGATGTTGAACAAATATTTAGAAAATATATTAATAAATAATATGTAATAAATTTTGTGTCTCTATTTTGAATATAACATATTATTTAAAATTTTTTAATCAATCAAAGTGGGTGTAAAAAAACATTAATTCAATTTGTTTTTACATTTTTTTCATAATTGTCATGAAAATTTGATATTTTTTTTTTACATACATTTAATGTTTGTTTTAATGACGGTATTTTAAGACTTTAATCTTGAGAATCCGTTAAGAATTTTAGGAGTTATTAATTAATTAATGATGTCATGTGGGATGATTTTTTTGATTAAAATCGATTTTTATGGTAAAAAATCATTTAAATCCCCCTCCCGCCGCACTTGTTGAATTTACCCCTATAACACTATTGACTTTTTTATAGATAAGGGTTGGGGCTACAATATTGTAGAACATAATATTTTGAAATTGGTAAAATTTTCATCAACTTTTCGATTTTTAATACAGAAAATTGAATTGATGACCTCTTTACCATCCCTTTTCGTATAGAACGCTTCCCCCCCTCCACAATAATTTTTATACAAAATTAAAGCTAAACATTAACTGATTATTTTAATATCTTAATCTTGAAGATCGGACAATTAGAACAGAAGTTATAAATTATTTATTATTATCAGCCAACCAAACAAACAATGAGGGTACCTTTATTAGTTATGATTATTATTACGAATGAGAAATACCTACCACCAACGTGCATTTAAAATAATAAATGTATACATATGTATATGTATAACAGATATTGCAAATTTTTTACGATGCTTAAAATATATAATATTTATTTTTCCACTGTAATTGTTTAGCCGTTTCAGGTAATCTTATTGGTAATTTTTTTAATTGAATTTAAATTATTATACTATTATCTATCATGTAGCATGACATTTTTAAATATCAAGATAGAATTACTAAAGTTATATGACATTTTCGAAGTTTTTTCATTTATTTTTCAAGAAAATTATTTAAGATTTTTTTATGATTTTTTTTTTTTTAGAACGTTTTAATGTATGAAATCGATTATAGATATATATGTTTTATATATCAAAATAAGCGCTTACTTGTTTGCAAGCGAATAAAAGTCATTTGATTAAAATCCGTTATTCTAGTAAAAAGAAATGAGCATTTTAATGAAGGAAGTACTATACCGCAAAAAGCATGTTATATATAAATTAATTTCAAAATTTATTTAATATCTTAATTCTTGTTGGACTTAGAACTTTAAGATGTTCAACAAATATTTAGACAATATATTAATAAATAATATATAATAAATTTTTTTTCTCTATTTTGAATATAAAATATTATTTAAAATTTTTTAATCAATCAAAGTGGGTGTAAAAAAACATTAATTCAATTTGTTTTTACATTTTTTTCATAATTGTCACGGAAATTTGATATAGTTTTTTACATACATTTAATGTTTGTTCTAATGACAGTATTTTAAGACTTTAATCTTGAGAATCCGTTAAGAATTTTAGGAGTTATAAATTAATTAATGATGTCATGTGGGATGATTTTTTTGATTAAAATCGATTTTTATCGTTAAATTTAATGTAAATCCCCCTCCCGCCGCACTTGTTGAATTTACCCCTATAACACCATTGACTTTTTTATAGATAAGGGTTGGGGCTACAATATTGTAGAACATAATATTTTGAAATTCGTAAAATTTTCATCAACTTTTCGATTTTTAATAAAGAAAATTGAATTGATGACCTCTTTACCACCCCTTTTCGTATAGAACGCTTCCCCCCTTCGCAATAATTTTTATACACAATTAAAGATTAACATTTACTGATTATTTTAATATCTTAATCTTGAAGATCGGACAGTTAGAAGAGAAGTTATGAATTATTTAATCCATCAATATGATTTGGATTTTCTGATTTTGTTAAAATAACGGGTCATCTGCCACTGGTCGGTGGTGGTTGGCAATGAACAAATGGGGTAATTTCGATTAAATTTAATGGATTTTTTGATTGAACTAAAATTAAAATTGTGATCAATCTATAGTGGGTAGATTAACAAATGAGTTATCAAAATCATTGTTATCATATTGCCGTGCGGACTAAAGAAAAATGAAACCCATGCGCGCATGCACTGATGAATAATAAGCTGACATGTAAAACAACCTTTATAATTCTGTTATCTAAACTTGAGGGTATAAAAAAAATTAAATAAAATTAAATTCACATTTAAAACAATAAATTATATTATTTGTGAAAATTTCAACCTTCTATGGTTACTAATTAAAAAGATATTATTAGAAAACCGTTAGAAAAAGTTTTTTAAAATTTTTTATACTTGAATAACTTTTTTTAAATGGTACTTGAGAAATCCAATTTTCAGCAAAATCATGTAAATCCATAATCTCTATAAGATTGTAAAATTTCATATTTCTATCTACCCGCATTAAAAAGATAAAAAATAAAGAGTGTGAAAAAAAGGTAAAAAAAAATTTGTGTTTTTGAAAAATTGCGTGTGTCAAAAATACGACATAAATAAAAATTTTGTATTACACGCCTAATTTTTATTTCTATGTTCTATTCAAAATAGTAAATATGATAAAAATCAACATACCCCGCGATTTAATATAATTTATTTGTGAAACATTGATTTTTGAGATTTTGCGTTTTAAACGTTGGTAAGTGTGAAGATAATTTTTTATAATTTTTTTAACCCCCCTGACACACCTTAGAATTAAAAAATCTATAAATTCTATATAAATTAATAATTTTATGTTAACCCATTTAGAAAATAGAAATCCGACTTTACCCTATTTAAACCTAAGTTTACCCTATTAAATTTAAGAATTTGAAAAAATCCCTTCTTAGTGTGCACTTTCAAATATGTAGTATTCGAAAAAAATTTTTATATATATCATATATATTACACAGTAAGCTGTAGAATGATTAGTGAATGAATGAGTCAGTGAGTGAGTGAGTGATAAACTTTCATCTTTATAATAATTTAACTAGTATATTTACCCGAACAGTTGGCTACGCTAACTGTCACACGGTGTCTCCTCAATCTACCTTTTACTGTCACACGATGTCTCAATCTACCTTTTACTGCAGTCACACGATGTATGTGCAAGACAATGTCTCAATCTACCTTTATCTCGAATCTACCTTTATCTCGAATCTACCTTTATCTCAATCTACCATTATCTCACTCTAACTTTATCTCACTCTACCTTTATCTTACTCTACCTTTATCTCACTCTACCTTTATCTCACTCTACCTTTATTTTAAGAACCATACAAATCTGACTATTTAGAACATAAAAATAATAAGTTATAAATCTCTCTATATCTTTCTGTCCCTCTCTGTATCTTTCTGTCTCTCTCTGTATCTCCCTGTATATCTCTGCCTCTCTCTATATCAGTCTGTCTCTCTCTTTACCTCTCTATATCTCTTTGTATCTCTCTGTCTCTCTCTGTATCTCTTTGTCTCTATCTGTCTATATCTCTGTGTCCCTCTCTATATTTGTCTGTCTCTCTCTGTATCTCCCTGTATTTCTCTGTCTCTCTATCTATATCTTTCTGTCCCTCTCTGTATCTTTCTGTCTCTCTCTGTATCTCCCTGCATTTCTCTGTCTCTCTGTATATCTTTCTGTCTCTCTCTGTACCTCTCTGTCTCTCTCTATATCTCTCTGTCGCTCCCTGTATGTCTCTGTCGCTCCCTGTATCTCTTTGTCTCTCTCTAGATCTCACTGCACCTCTCTGTCTCTCTCAATACCTATCTGTCTTTCAATTCACTAACTTATATTAGTATAGGTATATATACATAACTACCTATGTATTTATGTATGTATCTATGTATGTATGATATTATATGTACATACATACATACTTTTTTTAAATTAATAGTATATACAAATAATTTACCTTTATTTTGAGACTTTAACCATAAAAATATGACCATTAGAACTCAAGTTATAAATCTACTATATCCGATTTGCCCAGTCAGCCCTTGACCTACTATTCTACCTCTAGCATGATAATTCACCTTGATTTTGGGAAATTAATCTTGAAAATCTGACTATTGTTACTCGTCAAGTTATAAATCTAGTCTACCTTTTATTCCAGGCATTCACTTAGTTTGACCTTTGTCGATAAAAATCGATTGCGGGTCCCCTGTCCCGCTCACGCAACTCCGTTGCTCCGCTTAGGGTATGTTCAGTCGCCAGGCAGGCGCCCAAGTTAACAGTACCTTTGGGTGAACCGTACGACATGTTTTGATAACTTGTTTTGTTTTTTTTTTTTTGAACTTTTTGAACACTGTTTAGCCGGATACTTAATCAAAATTTAAAAAAACTTTACCTTGAAAATCTGACCATTATTAAAAATGTAACCAACTTGCCAAGTCAATCACTTGACCAAATCAACTCTTTTCTATAAATCTGAGTATCAAATTTGTTGCCCAATGCCCAGCGATTTTTTTAAATTCAATTTGAATTTTTTTTTTATAAATTAACTTGGAAGTGAAGTTAGCCTAACATTTTGCCTTTATTTTAAGACCTTAATCTTACAGATCCGATTAATAGAACAGAAGATATAAGCCAACTAAATAATATACTCTACCCACATCATAGTAAGTTTCATTAAAAAGGTCAAGTACACTTGAATGACATTTTACCTAAATTTTAAGACGATGCGATCATTAGAACAAAAGTTATCAGCCAACCAAACCAACAATGATGGTACCTTTAGGTTTATTACGAATGAGAAATACCTACCACCAACGCACGTGCATATTTTAATAATATAAATATGTATATGTATAATACCTACAAAAATAGAAAAATTTTCTCGTTTTTTCACTTATTTTTCAAGAAAATTATTTAAGATTTTTTTATGAAATTTTTTTTTTTAGAACGTTTTAATGTATGAAATTGATGATAGATATATATGTTTTCTATATCAAAATAAGCGCTTACTTGTTTGGAAGCGAATAAAAGGCATTTGATTAAAATCCGTTATTCTAGTAAAAAGTAATGAGCATTTTAATGAAGGAAACACTATGCCGCAAAAAGCATGTTATAAATAAATTAATTTCAAAATTTATTTAATATCTTAATTCTTGTTGGACTTAGAACTTTAAGATGTTCAACAAATATTTAGACAATATATTAATAAATAATATGTGATAAATTTTTTGTCTCTATTTTGAATATAACATATTATTTAAAATTTTTTAATCAATCAAAGTGGGTGTAAAAAAACATTAATTCAATTTGTTTTTACATTTTTTTTCATAATTGTCATGAAAATTTGATATTTTTTTTACATACATTTAACGTTTGTTTTAATGACGGTATTTTAAGACTTTAATCTTGAGAATCCGTTAAGAATTTTAGGAGTTATTAATTAATTGATGATGGCATGTCTGATGATTTTTTTGATTAAAATCGATTTTTATCGTTAAATTTAATTTAAATCCCCCTCCCGCCGCACTTGTTGAATTTACCCCTATAACACCATTGACTTTTTTATAGATAAGGGTTGGGGCTACAATATTGTAGAACATAATATTTTGAAATTCGTAAAATTTTCATCAACTTTTCGATTTTTAATAAAGAAAATTGAATTGATGACCTCTTTACCACCCCTTTTCGTATAGAACGCTTCCCCCCTTCGCAATAATTTTTATACACAATTAAAGATTAACATTTACTGATTATTTTAATATCTTAATCTTGAAGATCGGACAGTTAGAAGAGAAGTTATGAATTATTTAATCCATCAATATGATTTGGATTTTCTGATTTTGTTAAAATAACGGGTCATCTGCCACTGGTCGGTGGTGGTTGGCAATGAACAAATGGGGTAATTTCGATTAAATTTAATGGATTTTTTGATTGAACTAAAATTAAAATTGTGATCAATCTATAGTGGGTAGATTAACAAATGAGTTATCAAAATCATTGTTATCATATTGCCGTGCGGACTAAAGAAAAATGAAACCCATGCGCGCATGCACTGATGAATAATAAGCTGACATGTAAAACAACCTTTATAATTCTGTTATCTAAACTTGAGGGTATAAAAAAAATTAAATAAAATTAAATTCACATTTAAAACAATAAATTATATTATTTGTGAAAATTTCAACCTTCTATGGTTACTAATTAAAAAGATATTATTAGAAAACCGTTAGAAAAAGTTTTTTAAAATTTTTTATACTTGAATAACTTTTTTAAATGGTACTTGAGAAATCCAATTTTCAGCAAAATCATGTAAATCCATAATCTCTATAAGATTGTAAAATTTCATATTTCTATCTACCCGCATTAAAAAGATAAAAAATAAAGAGTGTGAAAAAAAGGTAAAAAAAAATTTGTGTTTTTGAAAAATTGCGTGTGTCAAAAATACGACATAAATAAAAATTTTGTATTACACGCCTAATTTTTATTTCTATGTTCTATTCAAAATAGTAAATATGATAAAAATCAACACACCCCCCGATTTAATATAATTTATTTGTGAAACATTGATTTTTGAGATTTTGCGTTTTAAACGTTGGTAAGTGTGAAGATAATTTTTTATAATTTTTTTAACCCCCCTGACACACCTTAGAATTAAAAAATCTATAAATTCTATATAAATTAATAATTTTATGTTAACCCATTTAGAAAATAGAAATCCGACTTTACCCTATTTAAACCTAAGTTTACCCTATTAAATTTAAGAATTTGAAAAAATCCCTTCTTAGTGTGCACTTTCAAATATAAAGTAATTCAAAAAAATTTTTATATATATTATATATATTATGTACACAGTGAGCTGTACAATGATTAGTTAATGAATGAGTGAGTGAGTCAGTGAGTGAGAAACTTACGTGTCACACGATGTCTCAATCTACCTTTTACTGCAGTCACACGATGTATGTGCAAGACAATGTTTCAATCTACCTTTATCTCAATCTACCTTTGTCTCGAATCTACCTTAATCTCACTCTACCTTTTTCTTACTCTACCTTTATCTCACTCTACCTTTATATCACTCTACTTTTAGCTCACTCTACCTTTATCTCACTCTACTTTTACCTCACTCTACCTTTATCTCACTCTACCTTTATTTTAAGAACATTAATTAACCATACAAATCTGACTATTTAGAACATAATAATAATAAGTTATAAATCAAAATCAAACCAACCAAAATTTCTCTCTGTATCTCTTTGTCTCTATCTGTCTGTATCTCTTTGACCCTCTCTGTATCTTTCTGTCTCTCTCTGTATCTCCCTGTATATCTCTGCCTCTCTCTATATCTTTCTGTCTCTGTCTTTACCTCTCTATATCTCTTTGTATCTCCCTGTCTCTCTCTGTATCTCTTTGTCTCTATCTGTCTATATCTCTTTGTCCCGCTCTATATTTGTCTGTCTCTCTCTCTGTATCTCCCTGTATTTCTCTGTCTCTTTATCTATATCTTTCTGTCCCTCTCTGTATCTTTCTGTCTCTCTCTGTATCTCCCTGCATTTCTCTGTCTCTCTGTATATCTTTCTGTCTCTCTCTGTACCTCTCTCTCTCTCTCTCTCTCTGTATCTCTCTATATCTCTCTGTCGCTCCCTGTATGTCTCTGTCCTTCCCTGTATCTCTTTGTCTCTCTCTAGATCTCACTGCACCTCTCTGTCTCTCTCAATACCTCTCTGTCTTTCAATTCACTAACTTATATTAGTATAGGTAAATATACATAACTACCTATGTATGTATGTATGTATCTATGTATGTATGTTATTATATGTACATACATACATACTTTTTTTAAATTAATAGTATATACAAATAATTTACCTTTATTTTGAGACTTTAACCATAAAAATATGACCATTAGAACTCAAGTTATAAATCTATATCCGATTTGCCCAGTCAGCCCTTGACCTACTATTCTACCTCTAGCATGATAATTCACCTTGATTTTGGGAAATTAATCTTGAAAATCTGACCATTGTTACTCGTCAAGTTATAAATTTTGTCTACCTTTTATTCCAGGCACTCACTTAGTTTGACCTTTGTCGATAAAAATCGATTGCGGGTCCCCTGTCCCGCTCACGCAACTCCGTTGCTCCGCTTAGGGTATGTTCAGTCGCCAGGCAGGCGCCCAAGTTAACAGTACCTTTGGGTGAACCGTACGACATGTTTTGATAACTTGTTTCGTTTTTTTTTTTAACTTTTTGAACACTGTTTAGCCGGATACTTAATCAAAATTTAAAAAAACTTCACCTTGAAAATCTGACCATTATTAAAAATGTAACCAACTTGCCAAGTCAATCACTTGACCAAATCAACTCTTTTCTATAAATCTGAGTATCAAATTTGTTGCCCAATGCCCAGCCCAGCCCGTGCTCATATTAACGAAAGCGATTTTTTTAAATTTAATTTGAATTTTTTTTTTTTATAAATTAACTTGGAAGTGAAGTTAGCCTAACATTTTACCTTTATTTTAAGACCTTAATCTTACAGATCCGATTAATAGAACAGAAGATATAAGCCAACTAAATAATATACTCTACCCACATCATAGTAAGTTTCATTAAAAAGGTCAAGTACACTTGAATGACATTCTACCTAAATTTTAAGACGATGCGATCATTAGAACAAAAGTTATCAGCCAACCAAACCAACAATGATGGTACCTTTAGGTTTATTACGAATGAGAAATACCTACCACCAACGCACGTGCATATAATAATATAAATATGTATATGTATATATATACCTACAAAAATAGAAAAATTTTCGCGTTTTTTCATTTATTTTTCAAGAAAATTATTTAAGATTTTTTTATGAATTTTTTTTTTTAGAACGTTTTAATGTATGAAATCGATGATAGATATATATGTTTTATACATCAAAATAAGCGCTTACTTGTTTGCAAGCGAATAAAAGTCATTTGATTAAAATCCGTTATTGTAGTAAAAAGTAATGAGCATTTTAATGAAGCAAACACTATGCCGCAAAAAGCATGTTATAAATAAATTAATTTCAAAATTTATTTAATATCTTAATTCTTGTTGGACTTAGAACCTTAAGATGTTCAACAAATATTTAGATAATATATTAATAAATAATATGTGATAAATTTTTTTTCTCTATTTTGAATATAACATATTATTTAAAAATTTTTAATCAATCAAAGTGGTTGTAAAAAAACATTAATTCAATTTGTTTTTACATTTTTTTCATAATTGTCATGAAAATTTGAGATTTTTTTTTACGTACATTTAATGTTTGTTTTAATGACAGTATTTTAAGACTTTAATCTTGAGAATCCGTTAAGAATTTTAGGAGTTATTAATTAATTAATGATGTCATGTGGGATGATTTTTTTGATTAAAATCGATTTTTATCGTTAAATTTAATTTAAATCCCCCTCCCGCCGCACTTGTTGAATTTACCCCTATAACACTATTAATTTTTTTATAGATAAGGGTTGGGGCTACAATATTGTAGAAGATAATTTTTTGAAATTCGTAAAATTTTCATCAACTTTTGCATTTTTAATGCAGAAAATTGAATTGATTACCTCTTTACCATCCCTTTTCGTATAGAACGCTTCCCCCCTCCGCAATAATTTTTACACACAATTAAAGCTTAACATTTACTGATTATTTTAATATCTTAATCTTGAAGATCGGACAATTAGAACAGAAGTTATGAATTATTTAATCCATCAATATGATTTGGATTTTCTGATTTTGTTAAAATAACGGGTCATCTGCCACTGGTCGGTGGTGGTTGGCAATGAACAAATGGGGTAGTTTCGATTAAATTTAATGTTTTCTTTGATTAAATTAAAATTAAAATTGTGATGGTTTTATAGTATGTAGATTAAGAAATGAGGTATCAAATTAATTGTTATCATATTGCCATGCGGACTAAAGAAAAATGAAACTCATGCGTGCATGCACTGATGAGTAATAAGCTTATATGTAAAACTACTTTAATAATCCCGTTAGTGGTAAAAAAAAATGAAATAAAATTAAAATAAAATTTGAATCAATAGATTCTATTAGGTGTGAAAATTTCAACCTTCTATGACAATTAATTAAAACGGTATTGTCAGATAACCGTAAAAAAGGGTTTTTTTTAATTTTTTAAAATATTTTATACTTGAATAACTTTTCTCAACGGCACTTTAGAAATCCAATTTTCACCGAAATCATGTAAATCCGTAATCTCTATAAGATGATAAAATTTCAAATTTCTATCTACCCGAATTAAAAAGATAAAAAATAAAAAGTGTGAAAAAAACAAAAAAAAAATTTAGTGTTTTTGAAAAATTGCGTGTGTCAAAAATACGGCATAAATAAAATTTTTGTATTACACGCCTAATTTTTATTTCTATGCTCTATTCAAAATAGTAAATATGATAAAAATCAACACACCCCCCGATTTAATATAATTTATTTGTGAAACATTGATTTTTGAGATTTTGCGTTTTAAACGTTGGTAAGTGTGAAGATAATTTTTTGTAATTTTTTTAACCCCCCTAACACACCTTAGAATTAAAAAATCTATGAAATCTATATAAATTAATAATTTTATCTTAACCCATTTAGAAAATAGAAATCCGACTTTACCCTATTTAAACCTAAGTTTACCCTATTAGTTTTTGGAATTTCAAAAAATCCCTTCTTAGTGTGCACTTTCAAATATGTAGTATTCGAAAAAAATTTTTATATATATCATATATATTACACAGTAAGCTGTACAATGATGAGTTAATGAATCAGTCAGTGAGTCAGTGAGTGATAAACTTTCATCTTTCGAATAATTTAACTATTTCGTGAAAACCGATCTTATAGCGACCATTTTTAATTCTACTTTCTTTGTCTATTACTAGAAAACCATAATTATCAACCCAACAATGAAAGCAAAGCTCTTTAAAATGTGATCATTGTGAACATGTTTTAAATTCATTTCGTCTTGTTTGAAAAGTATAATAAAGTTTGCATTATCTCGAATTAAATGTTTGGGAATATGTGTATAGGATTGACATAAATAAAAACTATCAACACCATTGTGACGACCCATACAAAAATAATCTCTTATATTGTTTTGTTTTTGACATGCAACATCATCGAATATAAACACTGAATTATTTTTAGCATCTGTTGGTGGCATTATATCACTATTGTCCGAGAATTCATTGTATTCCATTCCTTCCACTGATGTAATAACATTTTTTAAATACATATATTTAGGTTGATGTAATGATTTGGAATATATGTAAATGTTTTCAAACTTTAGACCATTGGGGTCAAGAAGAATACTAAGCATTACATTTGTTTTACCACAGTTTGAAGGACCAACGATTATTCCTCTTATACTATTTGGGAATAATGTTCCATGTTTTTTTTTAATTTTAACATCAGAATCAAAGTTTTGTACTTTAATGATATGTGACTGTTTGATAAACCTCATATTTATGACTGACTTAATTTATAATAAAACATCTCATATATATATTCTTGTATTCATAAATGATTAACACTTTGTCCAAGAAGGAAGTATCGTATAAATATGATTGAGCATAACATAAAAAGCATCAGTAATACAAAATCTTTTGAAGGAGCAGGACTTATAAATACTATTATTGATAAACTACCATTTACTATTTACTACACTTACCTTCTTATAATTACTGTGGACCTGGAACTAAACTAGAAGAACGTTTAAAAAGAGGGGATAAAGGTATTAATCCATTAGATGAGGCATGTCGTTTGCATGATATTGCATATTCTCAAAGTAGTTTGTTAACCGATCGTCATGCAGCTGATAAAATTCTAACAGAACAAGCGTGGAAAAGATTTAAAGCAAAAGACTCAACAGTCCCTGAAAAATTAAGCAGTCTATTAGTCACCAATATGATGAAAGCTAAGACAAAATTTGGTATGGGTGCTAAAGAACCTAAAAAACAAAACAAAAATGCAAAGAAAACTTGTAAGAAAAACTTGTTTAAAAAGGCCATAAATGAAGCAAGAAATGCTATTAGAAACAATATTAACTGTTGCGGCACAACATCTATGGCTAGTATTTCTTTAAAAGCTGCAAGAAATGTTATTAAAAACAAGAAGAAAAATAGTATTAAAACACTAAGAATAATCCCACTACCAAAAACTGGTGGTTTTCTTCCATTTGTTGCTCCTATTCTCGCAGGGTTATCAGCTATTGGAACTCTAACGGGGGGAGCAGCTGGTATTGTAAAAACCCTCAATGCTGCAAGCGCTGCTAAAAAACATTTGGAAGAAAACATGCGACATAACAGGGCTATAGAAGCAGTTGCAATTAAAGGAAACGGATTATATTTGCAGCCATATAGAAATGGCCTGGGTCTTTTTATTAACAATCCTATCACAAGAAACTAATAGACCTGCTGCCCAACCAACCATTATCCAACTATGATATTCAACGCTTTGGCAAAAAACATATACCACATTTTAGAGGCGTTTTTATGAGAAACTCGCTACCAAAAATACCATTCAATCTGGTGTGTGGAGTAATCAATTTGGACGATGAATCTGGTAAAGGAACTCATTGGGTGGTATATATTTAAAATAGAAAAAATATTGTTAAGTATTTTGATAGTTTTGGAAATTTAAGGCCACCAATCGAAATAATAAGCTATCTTGGTAATCGTATAAATTATAATTATATTCAAGAACAAGATTTTGATACATTTATATGTGGTCATTTATGTTTAAAGTATTTATTAGAACAATCTCATTATGTTTCCATAAAAAAAAAATGAATAAAATGGTGTGAAATTTAAAAAAATATATCATTCGTCTTTTATTCAACATGTCGCTAACATTAACTCTTAGTGGAAACAACTCAAATCTTACAGCGGAATATTTCCCCCCAATTGTACTAAAATCCAACTATGTATGTGGACTCATAGATTTTCAATCCTATAATTCTATACCAAATGTAGACGATTTAAATAACTTGTTGTCCTATTGGTTCATATGAGATTGGAGACATAAACAATTTTATACAAAAGAAAATTATTGATATTAATAAAAAGAAAAAAAATCCAACTAGAAAAAGTGAAATAAAATTAGTGGCAAACAACAATACTCTTAAATGTGAAATTTATAGTTCTGAAGTAATCGATTTCGCTAAACCGAATTCTATTGGACCCCTTTTAGGATTTAGTAAGAAGTTATTGGAGTCAAATAAACTACACGAATCTGATCTTTACGTTGATATAAACAAAGTTAATGCTATACGGGTAGAATGTAATATAATAGATGGGACATATATAAATAGCCAGCCAGCACATATTTTACATGAATTTTCAATTAAAGTCAGTCCAGGCTATAAAATAGTTGAGGTTCCTAGTAATGTTATTTATTTACCTGTGAACGTCAAACGGATAACATCGTTGAGTTTAAAGCTCATTGACCAAGACGGAAGAATTATAAACTTTAGAGGAGAAAAAATAACAGCTCGATTACATTTAAAGCCAGAATAATGATTTTATATGACAACACAAACAAAAATTCATATATAAACATTGGAAACATTAATAAAAATATCAATCGCGTTTTGAACTCGCCCCCAACAACACACCACCTTACAAAAGATAATCAAAAATTTTTGTCATCCTTGGGATTCATATTAAAATAAAAAAAAACTATGTTAAACATTTTTCAAGATCCAGAGTTCAATGAAACTATAACTAAATATGAGTACCACACATATTCCCCATATCAAAACAATTTTGAAAGAAATGACATCATTCAGATTTGTATACAACATCAAAACCTTAATGTTTTACCTTCGGAAAGTTTTTTATACATTGAAGGATCACTTAAACAACGTGATGGAAAAGAAATTATAAATACAATGCTGGGAAAAAATTCAATGGCTTTTCTTTTTGATGAAATACGTTATGAATTGAATGGGAGAAAAATTGATTGTAATAGAAATGTTGGAGTTACTACATCGATCAAAAACTATTTATCTTTAACTAAAAATGAGACTGATATGCTTTTGAATGCTTCCTGGTCTTCGGAACCTAATGGTGTTTTGAAACCGTATCATTTTAATAATTGTATTCCACTGAACAAGCTCTTGGGATTTGCTGAAGATTACAAAAAAATTATTCCCAACGCTCGACATGATCTTATTCTCACTCGCGCTAGAATGGATGAAAATGTATTAATTGCACCAGATGATGAGAATGTTGAAGTTCAACTTCATAAGGTACAGTGGAAAATGCCACATGTTACTCTATCCGATTCCATAAAATTGGATTTGTATGAATCTATAAATAAAAATAGTTTGATTAAAATTGCTTTCCGCACCTGGGATCTGTATGAATATCCATTACTGTCAAACTCCGATCATCATATCTGGAACATTAAAACAACAACACAAATTGAAAAACCTCGATACATTATATTTGCACTGCAAACTGGAAAAAATAAAACACTAGTAGCGGATCCAACCACTTTTGACCATTGTAATCTAACGGACATAAAAGTATATCTCAACTCTGATGTATACCCCCATAAAGACCTCAATATTTCCTTTGAACGCAATAGATATAGCTTGCTCTACAAAATGTATGCCGATTTTCAAAAAACTTACTACAACAAAACAATGGCTGAGCCTCTTCTATCTCGTAGGCAATTTAAATTTAATGCTCCAATTTGCGTTATAGATTGCAGACACCAGAACGAATCTTTGAAAACTGGACCTATCGATATACGCTTGGAGATGAGAACATCAAAACATATTCCTGCAAATAATTCAGCTTACTGCCTTATGCTTCATGATAGAATTATTGAATATAAACCCCTTGATCAAGTAGTAACAAGAATTGTTTGAAAGTATTTTATAAGAAAATATGTAAAAATATGTTATTTGCGTTTCGTTTTGGGGTTCTTAGGTTATGTTTGCTTAACCTGAGCCGCCAACGCAATGAGCCGCTGAGCCGCCAAGTCGATGAGCCGCTGAGCCGCTAAGTCAATGAGCCGCCGAGCCGCTGAGCCGTCGAGCCGCCATGTACATATATGTATATCAATATCTACCACGCCTACCACCCCTGCCACGCCCATACACCCACTGCCACGCCCATACGCCCACTGCCACGCCCATACGCCCACTTGAGCCGCCGAGCCGCCACGCCAGGACCCTCTAATCGCTACTACTTACATGGATGATCTAAAAATATATGCGTCATCAAAACAGCATCTTGAACATCTAATTAATATCACTGCCAGTTTAGCAACGACATTAATATGAAATTTGGCCTTGACAAATGTAAGACCATATGTATAACTAGGGGAAAAGTAACGAAAAGTCAAGATACAGACATCCTTAACATCAAGGAAATGGATGAAAATGATATCTATAAATACCTAGGCATGGTCCAAAACAGCCGAATAAACAAAAATGCTGTTAAGAACACATTGACAAGAAAGTTCAAATCACGCATACACAAAATAGCGAAATTGAACCTGAGTGGAAAATTTACTATCAAAGCACTAAATACTTTTGCAATCCTAGTATTAACCTACAGCTTCGGAGTGATCAACTGGTCTCCCACTGAACTGAAAGCCATGCAAAGAAAAATCAGGACCATGTTAACATCTTATAGGCTCCACCATCCAAAATCCTGCGTAGAGAGAATGGTCACATCAAGAAAAGATGGCGGAAGAGGCCTCATCGACCTACAAACATTACATGACAACCAAATAAACTCTTTACGTAACTTCTTTCATTCTAAATCGGAGACATCTCATTTGATAAAAATTGTTACTGAAGCAGACAACAAACTAACACCTCTAAACCTTAAAGGAAACTTTGAAAGACAAGCTTTGGACAAACATACAAGAGAAAACCAATGGGCGATTAAACCAATACATGGGCAGTATTACAGAACCATTCACAGCGATAATGTTGATAATTTAATGTCACACAGATGGTTGTTGAACGGCGAACTGAAGCCTTTATAATCGCAATCCAAGATAAAGTAATTCCAACGAAAAACTACCAAAAGCATGTCATTAAGGATCCAAATATTAGAAGACACAACAGTGTTGCAAAAATCATTCATAAGAAGTTACTTGCAAAGTTCAATCTCCCATATGAAAAAATACCGTATTATGCATATAATCCTTTGCCAGTTAATGAAAATAATAACATCAAAATTTACTTCGACCGAACCATACATTCTGAGATAACGAGGCTTCATAACCGTCCAGACATCACCGTAATTAATAAGCACGACCGCAAAGGAATCTTCTTTGATGTCGCGATTCCAGCCAATAGAAACATGACCCGAACCTACGCTGAAAAAAGAAGAAGGTACTCAGAACTAGCAGTCGAAATAAAACGTAACTGGAAT